>CAUYPK010020663.1:0-116098 GCA_963574355.1 Loris lydekkerianus | reverse complement strand
TGCTTTTTTCTGATTACCATTTGCCTGAAATATGGATGACCATCCTTTCACCCTGAGTCTATATTTGTCTTTTAAGGTAAGATGTGACTCTTGTATGCAGCAAATATCTGGCCTGAGTTTTTGTATCCAGTCAGCTAACCTATGCCTCTTTAGAGGACAGTTTAAGCTGTTCACAATAAGGAAGAATATTGATAAGTCTGGTAAAATTTTGGATATCGAGTTTTTCAAAAGTCCAGTGGACATTTTTAATCCTTTCACCAATGTGGAAATTGAAGTTTGATCAGATGTTTCTGAGTGAGTTTACTTTTGTGGTAGAGGATTGGGTTGGTCATTTTGGAGGATAGTTTTGAGAATATCCTAAAGAGCTGGTTTTGTTATGGCAAATTTCTTCAACATATGAATGTCATTAAAGTATTTAATTTCTCCATCATAAATTAAACTCAGTATAGCTGGATATAGGATCTGGGGTTGAAAGTTATTTTGCTTTAGTAGATTAAAAGTCGATGACCACCCTCTTCTGGCTTGAAAAGTTTCAGCAGAGAGATCTGCAGTCATTCTAATATTCTTTCCTTTGTAGGTAATGGCTTTCTTACATCTGGCTGCTTTTATAATTTTCTCCTTCATATTAATTTTGTGAAGTTAATTATGATATGCCTGGGGGATGTCTTATTGGGATTGAGTCCTTTTGGGGTTCTGAAACTGTCTGCTATCTGAATTTCAGAATCTCTAGGCACGTCTGGAAAATTCTCTTTCATAATTTCATGGAGAAGTGCCTCTGTGCGTAGCGACCACTTCATTGGTTTCAGGGATTCCAATGAAGCAGATATTAGCCTTCTTTGAATTATCCCAGAGCTCTCTGAGAGAATGATCCATTTTTGCTCTTCATTTCTCTTCCACTTTGAGAGTTTGAGAGCATTCAAATGCTTTGTCTTCAATATCAGAAATCCTTTCCTTGGCTTGTTCCATTCTGTTACTGAGGGATACTACTGTATTTTTCAGATCTTTGAGAGCTGCAAATTCTTGCTTCAGTGTGTCTAAATCTTTGGTGGTTTTGTCTCTAAATTTGTTAAATTCTTAAGACAACTTTTGAATTTCTCCTTGAATTCCTAATTTCGACTTTTGAATTGCTTCTTGAAGTTCTAGTTCCAAATTTTCCTCCACTTTATTGATCTTGTTTGCAATCCAAATTCTGAATTTGATTTCTGACATCTCGGCTAGTTGTTTATGAATGGGATCTTCAGTTACATCTGCCGTATATTTCCTTGGGGGGTTGATCTATTCTGGTTATTCATGTTACCAGGATTTTTCTGCTGATTTCACCCCATGATTGTTTTACACCCTTTGATTTTTCCCCTGGAGCTTTGTCAAGGACCCATACAGTGCTATGGCCTGAGAAACTGGGGCCCTGTTTGGTGTGGTGGGTCTAAGTGGTTCTGTCTTGTTTTCAGCAGGTTTCTGTTTGACCCTAGTGAAATAGTTACTCTGTGTTGAAGTTTCAGCTGTGGAGAAATGCCAGAATTTAAATCACCCTGCCCACCACAGGCAACAATTGGAAAAGGAAAATTAAACCTTCCTACAACCACACACCCAGGGCACCACCTGAATAGTCCTCAGGGGATTGGCTCTGTTCAAAAGGTCCAAATCAATTGTCTCAGTCAGCACCTGTCTCAGGTGGGAGAGTTTAAGAAGTCTCTGGGAACTGGATCACAGGGGTCAGGTGACTACTCTGATATGGCTTGCTCCAGTGTTGCGTGGAGTCAGGAGGAGCCACCCAGCAAATAGATCAGTCTGGGAAGGTTGATATCTCCTTCCCTGCCTTGCACCTCTGACACATCCAGTCACTGATAGCCCTGCAGTTGGCTGACCCAGTTGCCTGTGGTGAACAGATACTCCATGGGTTTGCATCTGCCTGATTCACAAGGATTCTATTTCTGTTCAGCTAGGCCACTGCGCTCTGCCTCTATCTAGCAGGAAGAGACAAGGCCTGATAACCTCCAGCGCTTGATGAAGGCTGGGAGGTGTTCACTCAGTTTCAGCCCCGTCTCTGACTGATATTACTGACAGAACAGAACAGAACAGAACAACTTTGCAAGATTTTGTTTCTGTTTCTGCTAAGTTCCCCTGTCAGTTTTATCCTGCTGCTTTCCTTTGTTTATAGGCTGACGATCCCCTGAATGCCAGGTGCATCTGCATCTTAGGCTCAGTAAAGTGGTCCTCTGGGTCAGCCCCTCCCTGGGAACTTCCAGGTCTGCCAGTATGTTTCTAATCCCTGCAGTCCACCCAAGTCAGTACTGCCTCAGGCAAATTCTTTACTCATGGGGCCTACGTTTCCATTCTGGATCTGTTTGTGGTGGTTGCCAGCCTCCTCTGGTTGCCCAGGGAGACAGGGAGTGTGGCTTTAGAATATCTGGGAGTGAGCCATATTGTTGCTAAAGGACAGCTTCTGTTTGGTGCCTCAGGGAACTGCTGTTACGGTGTGGTTCCCTCTCAGCCGAACGTCCTCTCCTTGCTCCCATGCCCCAGAGTCAGCACTGACCACCTGCAGTTCAGGCATTGTCCACACCCCTTGAGAAATCACCCAAGAATCTAGTCTCCTGGGGGATATGCCTCCAAACCTCAGAGTGAGAGTTGAGGGGGGTGCTGGGAGCTCAGAATTGCAGGTAGAGAATATATACAGTTTTATACAGTTTTATGCCTGGCAGCAGAACACTGTGGCACCCTAGTAGGGGAGGTATGTCCAGTTTTTAGAGGATCTCTCCCATGGAGTGTAGTGGGAGGACCTTTGGATTCTGCCCGTTTGTTTGTGGGGCACTCCGAGCCATTCTCATGGGGGAGGGGACTCCCGTCTGCTTGGTGGCGGATTTTGTACCTTTTGTTTATATCCTTGTGGTCACAGCTAACCTCAGTGGAATTGATGTGCATTCTTCAACCTTCTATCTTGATGCAGCTCAAATCCACCAGGTTACTTGCTAAATTTTTGTTCTTTAACTCTCCTTCTGTATGGGTGACAAACATTTATTATGCTTGTAAATTATGTGGATCAAGAAATCAGATCCAGAATGGCTTGTCTCTGGCCCATAATGTCTGGTAGTTGATGGTGGCCTCAGTTCCTCTCCTTGTGTCTCTGTGTGTGTCTCTCCTTGTGAGTTGGTTGGGGCTTCCTCATAGCATGATGGATGGATTATAAGGGAACATTTCCTTTCAGGTGAATGGGACCATTATTATCTTGTAGGGTCCTTGTCACAACCCCCGGGAGCTGTATTAAAGGGTGTCGGCAGTAGGAAGGTTGAGAACCACTGTTCTAGTGGAAGTATTCCAAGTTTGGATATTCAGACTTCTAAATCAGCAAAGTCTCCTGATATTTAAATTTAAAAAAATATATGTTTTATTGATCAATGAATTAGTGGATTATAGACAAATATTGAGTCCATCTCCAATAAAAATATTTCTTTAAAGATTATCAGCAGTGAGAAGATGTCATTTTTACTTTTTTTCCTCACACATCTTCTTTTCCCTTCATTGAATCACCTTTAAAATCCTAAGAAACCTTCAGGATAAAATTCCGGTCATGTAATTAAGACAGTATGGGCAGGAATCAAATAAATTGCCAGAATATGATACAGGAATACAAACATCATTTTTACTGTCCAATACTAAAGTTTCTCCTGAAATATGTGCAATCTAATATACTGGGAACTAATATTCCAGATGAATGGAGAAGCTGTATTATAAGTGTTATATGTGAGTATAAGAAATAAAGTGAAAGATATGTAATTTTGAAATTAACATTTTGGAAGGAATTTTCAACTTCATAATAAGAAGAATATAATATTTAAATACAGAAGGTGTCAAAAATATATGCACATTTTAAGAAATGAAAAAACTGCATTAAAGTTGTAATACTCAATATATACTGATAATAAAAGATGAATTCAAGTCATGTTGAGCACTTCTTGTAGTTGGAGAATTTAAACATGAGATGAGAATTACAAATCTAATTTAAAAAATTTGTTTCTTAACTGTGTATACATTTTGGAATCCTCTGTGTAGTCTAGACACCCAGCCCAAATGCTGACGCAGACACACAGGTAGCTGGAGGATGGCTAGAGGTTGCCGAACAACTGACATCTAGAAAGAATATCTCATGCAAAGGAAGCCATGGGTACATAGAACTTGTTATAGGAAGAAACTTGGAAATGTAATGAAACTAAAGAATACCACTACATAGAATAGTATATTTAAATTTTTCAAAGCAAATGAATAATATATAAAAACAATACATTAGAAATAGGCAGAGTTTAGCACCCATCAGAGTTCAGTTGCTATCAAACATATCAAACATAATGTTAGACAAATGTATGGAGTATATCCGTTGTTCCCACAGATCCTATGCGAACAGCCCAAGAGACAGAAGTTTCCAAAACTGGAGTAAGTCATGGTCAGGTTTAGCTCTTTAGGACAAAGTTAAAACCAAATGTCTTATTTAATAGTCAGTTTTATGTGGATGCACCGATAAACATGGGGAAGGAAGTGCAGGGAAAGTTTATAACTGAGAAAAATTAAATTTTATGATGAAAATATTATTTCCTGAGGAGAAAAATAATGATTATCATTGGACTAGTGCCTAAATAATGTTATGACTCTGCTGAAAATCTTAAAACTCCTTGATCACGTATATAATCCACTTTAAAAATATATATGAATGGTAAACATAAACCATCAGACAATAAAATGGTTGAAAGTAAGGATGCAAATGTTAGGAGAACACCACGACCAGCTTTTGCAAATATGCTGAACATAATCATAGAGTTTCATTTATATTCTAGGAATAGGAAAGAGAAGAATATTTTTCTGAAATTTACTTTTTGTTGTTATGTCATCTCTAGATAAGATTATGTTTCTCCTACTTGGAGTTTTTTGAACTACTTAGACTTGCAGGTTAAGTTTATCAAATTTGGGAGAGACTTAGGTAATTTTATATTCAGGTGTATTTTCTATTCATTTCTTTTTTCATCTGGGGATACTTTCATTGTATGTATATTGGCATGGTTAAGCTTTCCCATAGCTCTTAATAAATCTTTTTTTATTAATGTTGTTAATTTTGCTTCCTTTTTATTTTCCTATTTTTCAAATTAAGGAATCGCTAGTCTAACTTCAAGTTCATTGACTCTTCTGCCAATTCAAATCTATTTTGAGCCCCTCTATTGAATTTTTTATTTCAATCATTTTATGTTTGAACTTCAGAGTTTCCATTTTGATGGGCCAAGTTTGTTTAGACATTCTTTCAGCCAATTATTTTATTTTCATTAAAAGTATTTTCTCTCCTAGTACCTAGTATTTGATTTTAATAATTGACCTTGAGTATGAAAAACTGTAGACATTATTTGTACATCTGAATTACATTATTTTCTGTCACAGTTGATATAATTTGATTTCAGACATGTAGGTAAGCTTGAGTCAAGTCAGATCACCAGAGTATATATAAATGTGCTTCTATTTTTTATTTAGTTTTATGCCTGATTTTAGCACTCAGTTGGAATAAACCGAAATGTTGGGGTATCCTGTGTACTTTTGGGCCACAGGTTTCACAAGTCCATATGTCCAACAAATTGAATTGTAATTATTGTTCTTTAATTATAACCCATGAGATCTTGTGTAAATGTGCTGTTTCATTAAAAATCAAACTATTATAACAATAACACCTTCTTGAAGTTGTTGAATAGATTTAAAGAATATATATATATATATAATGTTATTTGTACATATGGAAAATGTACAGATATATACACATATATTCCATATATAAGTCTAAATATATGGAATTATAAATACACTGAGCACTTAACATATTATGAAACAGAAATATAGAAAATATTAATAAACATAATCTATTTAAGTCTCACTTTTTTTTACCCCTTTAGACTAGGAACTGTGTGTTATTCTTGTCCTGTTTAATATTTCTGTTTGCCCAAGTCTTTATATCAATACATTAAAAAGAAGGGGTAAAATTAGATAATTTTCACCTATCTGAAAATGCAGAATAATTTTAAATAGGAGCTGATCATGCTTACATATTAAATTTATACTATTAAAACTCTCAGATTTTAGTTAAAATGTAAAATTTGAACTAAATATGAGTTGCTGTAAATCAAAAGTCTTTAAAAATAGTACAATTTGTTTTCCATTGAACAAATTCTCTCAAAGATTTGATTTATTGAGATATAGTATAAAATCTCCAGAACATATACTTTACAATTCCAATACTGATCATAATTCTTATCCAATGCACCAAAATATGTAAATTTTAGCCTTCCCCATAAAATATTTTTAAATGTTTTACATTCAAATTTTCATGTATCATAACCTGTGCTCACTTAAAGAGTGCTTAGGTTTAAGAAATACGTGTATTGCTGTTACTCAAGCAACTCAGGGTAGAATCCAGAATATTGTCATGAAATTGTAATTTCCTGAATACTATAACAAAGAAAGTCTTTCAAATTGATCAACACACCTTTAGCATTTTTTTATTTTCATGCACTACTTAGATGTTGCCTACCACATATTCTCAATACTAAGGAGATTATCCAGTGGATAATTCTTTGTTCAGGTGTCATTTTGTGCAATTTAGAATGTTTAGCAATGTCCCAGACCTTTATCCACTGGACACCAATTAGCACCCCCTTCCCACTTTTGGTAACAAAAAGTGCCTCCAGAAGGGCGGCACCTGTGGCTCAAAGGGGTATGGCACCTGCCCCATATGCTGAAGGTGGCAGGCTCAAACCCAGCCCTGGCCAAAAACTGCAAAAAAAAAAAAATAAAAATAAATAAATAAATAAATAATAATAATAATAAAATAAAATGCCTCCAGAAATTGCCAATTGTTCCATGAGAGATAAAAAATCATACCATTTTGAGAATTATGGATTGATGCTAGAGATAAAACTGTGGAAAAGACAAATTAGGTTCCTGACCTCTATCTTGGGGAAGACACAAGTAAATAAAAATGAATAAACTGATACAATACTGATTGTGCTAAATGCTGATTGTGCTAACAGGTTTAAAATTACTAAATTAAATGACATGGTAGGTAGTGGGTGAGACCAAATTCAAATAATAATTCAGACAGTACTTATTGAAAAGGTGGCTCTGGAGCTGAAATTTGAAGAATAAAAAGGTGCCATAAAGACACTGATACTTTGTTAATCTCTTCATATGAGGTTATGAAGAGATTAACACATGGAGAATTTCATATGAAGATATTAACAAGGTACCAGTGTCTTTTAGATTAAAAAAATGCTTAAATCTTTGGGAAACCCAAGCAAGACTTTGGGCTTTAATAATGCAAAGAAAGGAAGGCTTTAAGGTAGAGACTTTATGAGTTTGTCTGTCAGAGAATTGAAGGTAGATTACCCTGTCCCTCCCCCAACCCAATAGACTGCAAATGGTAGTCTGATTATCATAATATTCTTAGCTGGTTCCTAGTACCCAATTTGAGACACTGGGAACCAGGTACATAAATTGCACTGGGTTACATCACAGGGAAAGAACTCAAGCTTAGAAAACCTGAAACATTGATAATGGCAGTTAACATGTCTGCCTACGCTGCCCTACATGGAGGCCTAATGTTTATCAGGCTAGACTATAAACAAAACATCCCTATGCCCTAGAGGGAGACTATGTCTATCTTCCAAGACTGAAGACTTACAAGAACATCCTTGAAAACAAAGTGATAAACAAAAAGGTAGTTATCATTTTTGCTTGTAAGATGTACAGAAATGCAGGGCACTCTTTGAAAATTGTCTTAGAAAACTGAGGAATAGTACTATAGATTGAATTGTGTATTCTCCAAATATGTATGTTGCACCCTTAAACCCCAAATATGAGCACATTTGGAGATGGGGCCTTTAAAGAGAAATTAACTGTAAATGAGGCTGTAAAAATGGGGTCTTAGTGTGTGATAACGGTGTTCTTATAAAAAGAGGAAGACATACCAAGGGTATGTGCTCACATGTGAAAATGTGAAAAGTGAAAGTTGCTTTCACAGTGAAAAGCAATTGTCTGCATGCCCAGAAGAGAGGCCTTCGGGGAAATCAAATCTGCCAATACCTTTATTTTGGACTTCCAGCCTCTAGAACTGTGAGAAAATAAATTTCTGTTGTTTGAACTACATGGACTGGGGTATTTTGTTTTGGCAGTCTGAGTTGATTTAAACAAATATTAAGCATGAGTGCAAGCTTAAAATCAGGTTTACAAAAGAAGGGGGGAAAAAAAAGAACAAGAAAAGAAAATAGTGACTAATTTTCACATAAATAGGTTTTAATTTTAACCAAAGTATATTACTTAAACTTTAATTTTTAACTCAACATGTTAATGTGTTGTTTAGGATATTGTATCCTCATTTATAAGTGCCATATGTTTGTAATTTCTCCTTTATAATAACATATTTTCCCCAACTTTAATATCAGGTGTAGCCAGATCAAGTAGAGTGATTTTGATGTATTTCTTCTTTTTCTATTGCCTATAAGATTTAGCATGATCTGTTTTTTGAAATTATCTTTCACTTTTATTTATGAATATTAGTTGTCTATTTTTTTGATACTTAAAAAAATTAATAAGAAGCTAACTGATGACTCCATACTATATCTCAGAGTAAAAGCATTCTATAATAGACATGCTCTTATTTGACAATGTGAATGTTGCTTTCTTTGCATTATTATTATTATTATTATTGCTCAATATTTCGATGAAGCAATTGTCTGATTCCTTTTCTGAATATATTTATGTTCCTTCATTCTTTACAAGGTTTTTGTTTCTAATCCTTATCTTAAACATTTTTATTGTTATTAAATTTTAAGTCTTTTTAATTTTGTGTAGGCAAAAAAAAAAAAAAATGGAAACCTAATTAACACATGTATATGTAAAAATTTTTAAAAATCAGGTTTACATACAATACAATGAATGAATCCAGAAAACATTATTAAAATACATAGTATGAGGTGTGTCTTCCCTAAGGGAAGAATAGAGGTAAAGAAAAGAAAAGAAAAGGCAGAAAAACAATAATGATTGATTTTATATATTGGAAGGTATCAAATATGGATCTACAACCTAAGACAGAGTTTTTCAACCTTTTTCATCTCACAGCACACTTGAACCTATAGTTAAACTTCCACAGCACACTTAAATTATGCTAATATTTTAAAAAAGAGTAAAAAATATATAGATTTACTGTGCTTTGAACTTCCTTTGAAAATACATTAATTAATGATCTTTAAACATTTTAATGACACATCACTGTGCCACAGCACACTGGTTAAAAATCACTGACCTAAGAGGAGAGAGGACGGTGACCCTGAATTCAAGTGTGAGCGTCAGTTTTGTGTAAAAAATCATGTTTGAGTTAGAAAGATTTGAGATGACAACTGGATATGTAAGGAAAACAGTGGGGAGACTTTCACTGATATAAATCTAGAGACTAAGGCAGAAGGCAGAGAGAGGAGAAGAAAGATTTTGTAATCATCTATGTAGAGATAATCATTGACACCATCAGCATTGATCTCCTTTTGAAGGAAGAGATTATTGTTGGATAAGAGAAAATAAAGGTCCTTCTTTACAGAAGAAATACCTAAAATTCATATTTCAGGACTAAATGATTTATTTAGGTGTTTCTGTCATTGGTATCTCTGATTATGTAGTATTAAATCTTATTCTTGGGCTAACCTTAAGCAAGTCTTAGAGTGAGCGGCTTTAGATCCATCAGTTTTTGCTATTCGGAATTTTACAGGATTCCAGGGCAGAATACTAGGTATCAATATATCTGTTAATGGTCATTGTTTTCATTAATGCTATTTCCCTAGGTTGGATCACTGGACTTATGAATTAGTCCATGGTTAAACGACATTACCAGAACTGAAATTCTACTCTAAAACCATGAATTTAAAATCTTTAGTAAAAAACGAGAGATTTATACCATTTGATGAGAAACCAGAATGTGGATTTAAATCTTTAAAATAATGCATTTAAAAATTAAATACTAGTATTCAAGGCCATTATATTAAAATGTGTTTTATTTATAATGCATATAGCTCTAGCTTCTCATTCAGAAGCATAAAATTGTCACTTTTTCTTTTAATGAAATAATATCTAAATAGAAGTATATTTGGTAAAATAGTACTAGTAGCAGTAGTAATAGTCCTTGCAGAAGTTAATTGCCATGTTAATAGAGTCACTGCCCTTCTAGATACTTTATGGATATAATATCATTAGTACTTTAATTATTCATGATAGATAATATTATTAATCTCATTTTACAGATAAGAAAAATCTCAGAGACACAGAATTTAAGGAATTTGAACAAAATCCTGATTTTACGCATTGGTGAGCTGGATCCAAGGTGCAAACTCTACCCCACAAGACAATGAAGTAGAATTTATACACATCATCTAAATATTTTTGTAGCCTATCATTTTAATATACCTTTGTTGTAATCTGATAAGAATTATTGTATGTATGTGTCATGTTTCTTCTGCCTAGGCCAGAAGTGATAGAATGGGGATTAGATAACTTGGTGTCATCTATCTTATCTTCTTGCAAATAATGAATCTGAAAATATGCATCATGGTTGTATTTCTCTGGAGAAATATTGCATTTACTCCTTATCTCCAAAAGTATAATCAAAATGTTATTTCCCCTAGTCTCCCCAATCTTTTCTTCTCTTTCTTTCCCTTCCTTCCTTCCTTCCTTCCTTCCTTCCTTCCTTCCTTCCTTCCTTTCTTTTTCTCTTTTTTTAAGAAAGAGTCTCACTCTGTTGTAACAGGCTACAGTGCCGAGCTGTCGTACCTCACAGAAACCTCAAACCCCTGGGCTCAAATGAACCTTTTACCTCCGCCTCCCAAGTAGTTGGGACTACAAGAGGGCACCACTACATCCAGCTGGTTTTTCTATTTTTTGTAGAGAGGATAGCTCACTCTTGCTCAGGCTTATCTGGAACATCTGAACTCAAGCAATCCACGCACCTTGGCCCCTCAAAGTGCTCAGATGGTTCATTTTTAGCATCAAAACAGTATTCTTCTTTATAATGAATACACATTGCCTTTCACACCAGATGATCCATTTTCAAACACTTGCACTTGAGCTAGAAATGGTCTCAATGGCATCTCAGTAAATATGGTGCTGCCTCTCGTTTGGATTGTTATACAGACTCATGAAATAATATATACACATTCAGCTCTCTGTGTCTGTGGGCTACACATCTATGGATTCAACTATATTAAACAAAAAATATTAGAAAACAAAAAATCCAGAAAGTTCCAAAAGGCAAAAGAACACTTGAATTTTCCCTACACCAAGTACTATGTTGAATCCACACAAAAGAAGTCATATAAAGGCATTGTATGGGTATTATAAGTAACCCAGAGATGACATAAAGTACATAGGAGGATACGTGCAGGTCATATGCAAATGATACATTATTTTGTACAAGGGACTCTAGCATTCTTGTATTTTGTTGTGAAGTGTCTGAAAACAATCCCTGAAGGATACTGAGTGACAACTCTACATGATACAGAAAATGAAAAAAATATACATACATATTTTAAGAGGAAAAGCTAACCTATTCATACCTGTCACATGATCATGCCAGCATTCATTTGAGTAACACCATCTCTTAAGTAAACATCGTACAACACATTGCTACCGTAATTCAACTTTTAAAAGTAATACATAGATAACATCTCTTAAAATGTGTATACAATTTTCAGTATCCTGGGTATAGATAAAGACATAGATACAGATACAGATACAGACACAGATACAGATACAGATACAGATACACATAAATAAATCCATATATTTAGTCACTGCTTTTAATTACTGCAGAAATGCTGTGATGCTCACTCACATCATAGTCTCATCTTATAAACGAGGAAGTTAAGTATCCTAAAGTTTGATCTACTTTCTTAAAGCATAAACATGGTAGTTATACATCTGTCATATAAAGCTAGGCCTTTAAACCAAGAATCTGTTACTCCTCTCATTATTTTTAAGTACTCTCAATATAAACATATTGTTTTCATAATTTAATATACATGATATTAAGAGATCTCTTTCTGGTGTTTGTGAAGTATAGAGAGCAAGCAAGCAGGCCCTTTTCAAAGTAATAACACATTTCTGCTGACCAAGAGCTAAGTAAATCATCATGGGATAAAATATTGATTATGTATAAGCAAAATATTTATTGTGCAGATTTCTCTCATATAGAGAATATGAGATACTGTGACTAAATTCTAGCAAGATATATTCTTCTTTTGAAAGGGGTCTATATTTTTAAAAATGTCAGAGATCAAACTTTTGAAAAACATTAACGTTTTTGGATTTCTTGAAGACATGCCTTTATCACTTAAGACTCTGTATTACCAAAAAAAAAAAAAAAAAAAAGAAAGAAAGAAAAAAATCCAAGATAAATTAGTTCAGGCAAAAGGAAAAATATATGGATAGGACTAGGGAATTCGCATATCTGCTATACTGTTCATTGGGTGTCATAGCTAAATGGAGCTTCTAAAACTTTGCTCCCTCCTTTAATCCCTTCTTTATTCTTGATTCTCTCAAGATCCCTTTTCTCTGCATAATTGGAAATGTGATAAGAGTTTATATCTCATGGCTTTAAAGTAGAGAGTAACAGTTTGCTTAGTTAAGCTTCAAAATTATCAGCTTAATGTTCTGAATTCCCAAGAGATAAGCACATTTATATCAAACAGAAATTGAGAAGAAGCAGGACCACCAAGCACAAACATGGGCACAGAAGTCCCGGGACTTTGCATCCAAAAACTGACATTAATGACAGAACAGAAGCTCAGTTGTAATGCTCTCTAAAGGAAGGGAAATGGAAGGAGACTTTTGCAAATATCATACAGAAAAGTACCCATGAGGACAGGAGTGACTCCATCTTGGATGGTAATCCCCCACATAGACTTCAGACTAACCCCAGTCCCATGAATGCCTCCCACTTTCTAATTTATTTACTGTCTTCCCTGAAAGAACAAATATTCACTGGAAGTACTGCATTTAGACCAAAGTAATCTTAATGTTATCATACAAATTATAGGTTACAATGCAAACAGCATTCTTGCCTTTTCTGAAAGGAAACCTTTAATTGTGTGTATAAGCCACTGCACCCTTTTCTTACAGTATATAAGCTCTGAGTCAGGAAGTAAGGTAGGAGACTTACTTGCCTTATGACCACCCAAGACCACACTTACATTCATAAATTCTTCAATAGATCTCTCTGTACTGACAAGATTCCCCAGTAAATCGCACTGTTCTGACAAAGTGGATTTGTCCATGTCAGTCATGGATTTTCTGGTTCCTTTTGCATTTGGGGACTGCTTTGCATATATGGTCCTCCCACTTATGTAAGTCATAAGTGTGATTTACAACTCTGTGTATTCATTTAAGCTGTCTTGGTGTGGAGGTGGGTTAGAGAGTGGATATTTGTTAGAAGACTGGAACAAGAAATGCATTCTCTCCTAAATCATGAGATAAGCTAGTCACTCTTTAGAATTTCACCACACTATCTTGGTCAGATCTATAATGCATACTATACAGCTCAATCAAATCAACAGCACTCTCAACAGAAAAAGTTACTATGATTGCAAAAATTGGATTAAATCTCTGTGATTAATTCTCCAAAATTTTTAAAATGAGAATTCAACTTGAATCACATTTGAAATGGAACCAGTAGAAGGCAATATATGCAGAAGCTACAGATGCTAAACAGAGATGGAGTTGAGTATCTTGGTCTCACATCAACAAAGCTCATAGACAGAACTCAGGCTCTGAAATGAATATGGAACTAAATAATCATCAGCTTTCCTCTGTGTATTGTCAGTATGCCAAAACCTAAGAGTAGGTCTACCTCTTTCTTTTTCTGTCTCCATTTTTCTGTCTCCTTTTCTCATTTTCTATTTGCTTGCCAACATGTTCAAATAATGCTTATAACTGTCTTGTTTCCCCATAAACTAAGACTGTAACAAGATACTGAAAACTATAGTTCTTTCTTTAGTAACATAGTGGGTGAAGCAGGGTTTGATATTCTCATTCGGCCGTTTATAGCCAGAATTATGAAAGTCATTTTTGGCAATAAATTGGAGGCATGATGAATGGGGGCAATGGGAAGCAAAAAAGAAAGACAATCGTTCCCACATGAAGACTTTGCTATTTTAGTCATAAAGAGTCTAACTAAAATTATGCCACATATTAAGGAAATGAAGAGTGAATTAGTGAAAAAAATTGGTTTCAATATTTCATTTTTTCACCATTATTATCTTTTATTTGTTTTTGGAGTGGTGACAGGTACTTGGCTTTCTTTAAACTGTTGGAGAAGAAAGAGTTCCTGGCCCAATAGTTTCCTATTGAAACTATTCAAGAAGATATGCTTGGGTTTACACAGAGATGAGGTTTTTTTTTTGTTTTGTTTTGTTTTTTCTCCCAGAAGTGTGACATTTTCCTACAAATTCTTGACTACTTAAGGGATGGGATGATTGATGCCATCAGAAAAGACTTCCCAGGATCAGTGAATAATCCTGAGCAGAAATCCAATATTATTCAGTTTATATTAAGAAGGAAAGAAGCTTAATTTTCTTATTATAATATGAAGTTATAGAAAGCATTATAATATTAGATGTTCTAATTATTATTTTTTCTTTTTGTAGAGACAGAGTTTCCCTTTTATCACCCACAGTAGAGTGCCGTGGCATCACACAGCTCACAGCAACCTCCAACATCTGGGCTTAGGCGATTCCCTTGCCTCAGCCTCCCAAGTAGCTGGGAATACAGGCGTCTGCCACAGTGCCCAGCTATTTTGTTGTTCTTGCAGTTTGACTGGGGCCAGGTTTGAACCTGCCACCCTCGGTACATGGGGCTGGCACCCTGCCCACTGAGCCACGGGCACTGCCCTAGATGTTCTAATTAGAACATTTTCATTTTACGTTGCTAGACAACAACATCAAATAAAAAGTCTTCTGAACAAGAATATCCAGTTACTTTGGATAAAGCACTATGATAAAAAGAAAAGAAAACTTTTACATAACTTTTTGTCCAATAAATAAAAACAAAAAAGCTATAAGTGTTGGTGTAATAATCTTCTCATAAATTATGTTCTTTTATTGACCAAAAGAAATTGCTGTAGTATCAATAAAATTTTCATTACATTATTTATAGAAGAAAAATGAAACAAAACATTTCCTTTGGCCTACTCATGTCAAGGACAAAAAAACATAAGATAATGTTCTCATTCTTTTGGAAAATATAACGAACACTCTTTAATTGTGCTTGCAAATTTTCCTCCAATTAGTAGTGATTGATTGTATGCATATTTGATAAATCATTTTTGGTGTAGAGACAAAATAAGCATTGATGTTTCCAATTCAATGCACACACGGGAAATAAACCCAGTAAAAACAGCTTCCAAATCTTTGCTATAGCACTTAAATTATGTTTTGAAAGATTTTTATCATCAGGCTTTAAACCTTTTGTAAGAGAAGACATATTTTCCTTTTCGCAGATTACATGTGAGGTTACCTGTCCTTTTAGTTTTAGTCTACGGAAAATCCCTGTGAAAAGATGTTCCACTTTGGTCTAGTGCATTTTTCTTTGGCAAACTTTGAAAACTTGTCAGTATTACTAAGAACAACAGTCTCCAAAGCACTCACTTCCAGCAGGACAACGCGAAATACCCACCGCAATAAAAAGTTTATAGTGTTCAAAAACTTATTTTCCAGGAGCAAAAAAGCTGATCTCCTGGACAGGCAAATTTAAAACATTTCATGGTTAAAAGAAACTATGCTTCACTTTCTGTCATAAGTATGTCAAATAGCTATTGCTTAAAGATATGCACCACATTCAAGGAAAATCAGCAAGCAGTTATAATAAACCACGTCTTTTTTTTTTTTTTTTTTTTCCTAAAGCAGTCCAAAGCCAAAAGACTAGGAAAGCTGATGACTAAAAATAAGTTTATATACGTATTTCCTTGATAAAACAATGCTGTTGTAGTTATAAATTACTGCAGTGTGTGGCCTCACTGTTAAATGGCCAGTATTGTGTTCATTCTTATTCCCTCCACGGCATCTATAAGGTAACCCATTTGCAGGTGTACCTTTAAAAATTCTCTTTTTCTATTTTCTCTAATTTTCAAATGTATAGACATCTACCAGATGAATTTGAAGAGCCAGAAGAAATAAAAGTGCTCTTTTAAATAAGTTTAATAGTTACATCCAATAGAAAGAAGGATTCGCCAGGAAAAGAAGCCCTTAATCTGTTTCCCAACCAAAGGAAAACATCACCAGTAAAAGCTATTCCCAGACCAAGAACAAAGTTCTTCATTCACAAAGTAAAGGAAGCCAAGGACAACCAAAATGTTTATTGAAATCCAAGGAACAGCTTTGATTGCAAAATGTTCAATCTTTTTAAGTGGAACTTAATATTATTTTGTACATAGTTGCAATTTATTGAAATCAGGAAGAGGTCATATACTTACTATCTTTTAATGAATTTTCTTTTTCTTTGTGTATCTCCGTATGTAGCGTCTTAGTCTGCTTTTCACTACTGTAATATAATACTGGTGGGTAATTTATAAGGAAAAGAAATTTATTTCTCATAGTTTTGGAGGCACAGAAGTCTAACATCAAGATGTCAGTATCTAGTGAGAGCCTCTGTGTTGCCCTCACCAGACACTGACATCTTGACGGTGTAAGGTGTAAGGTGGAAGGGAAAGAGAGGGGAAGAGAAAAATAGAATTGAATACATTCTTCTACCATGAACCCACTCCCATGGTAACCAACTTATTCCTGAGATAATAGCAGAGCCCTCATGACCTAATCGCTGCTTACAGGTCCCATTTCTCAACATTACAGCGTTACAGAGGGGTTTAAGTTTCCAACACATGAACTTTGGGGAACATATTTAAACCATAATATTATTCCCGTAGGCCTCCAAATTTCATGCCCATTGTGAAAGCAAAATACATTTATTATATCAGTCCCAACATCTTAACTTGTTCTAACACCAACTGAAAAGTACAAAGTTCAAATCTCATCTGTCAGGTTATGGGTAAGATTCAAAGCATGATTTATCCTAAGGCAAATTCTCTTCAGCTGTGAGCCTATGTAATTGAACAATTTATCTTCTTACAAAATACAGTGGAGTATGCATCAGCTAGACATTACCATTTTAAGAGGGAGAAATAGATAAGCAGATATGGGTATCTAGTCCCAAATAAGTCCAGAAGCCAGTAGGAATAAACATTAATTTTTGAGACTCCAGAATAATCTTTCACTCCATGAGCCACTGCCCAGACACACTTAGTGTGGGTTGGGTGACCAAGATTCCAGGAAGTCTTATCCATGGCTTTGCTGAGTTCAGTTTAATGTCACTTCTCCTGCATTGGATTCCTGAGCCTGCAGGTTCTCTCAGCCTGGCACTGCACACTGGTAGCATCAAGTGGCAGTCTCCTCTTGGTTCTTGGTATGCTCTTGGTTGAAGAATTACCAGACACATCAAAGTCAAGGCAAGGGTAAAACAAAGTTTACTGAGGATGACCAACGTAGATTTATAGAGCAAGAGCAAGATACATTCACAACAGATTCGCATTGGCCCACTGTAGTAACAAGAGGCTCTAGTTAAGGTCTGGAGTTTTGTTTAATAGTGTCTGGACTGGGACCACGTTGTGGTTCAAACATCATCATGGAATCACTTCCATGGATAGCTAATGACATGGTAATTAGCCATAGTTATTTTCCAGACCCTATTGTGCCTGGATTTTTTTTTTTTTTCCAGATTGGCAGGATATGAATAATAACAAGAGATGCCTAATTATTAAAACTAATGTAGATGGAAAAAATTAGACCTCGTAAGAGTAGTCTAGTTAAAAGAACTGGTACATAGCAAATTGGTAAATTAATTTCACTGTTTCCCAAAAGCTCATAAATTCTTTTATCTTAAAGATAGTCAACAATTCCAATACTTGAGATTGGGGAAATGTAGTAACTGAAAACCACATTCGTACCTTTAAGAAACTAGTAATTACCTAATAAAAATTACCATATGGACACAATTGACCAATATTTTTCTCATTAGTGTATAATTGTTCTTAAAAGAGACCCTATTATTGAAATAACTCCGTAAGATAGGCATTGAAAGAAAGTCTGATAGATCAAAAAACAGAAGCAATTCATGTGGAACAGTGAATAGAGCAAAAAAGTAAGGAATGTTGTTTCTCATTTGTCAACTTTACAAAACAAAACTTAGTCACTGTTATCTATATGTATGTACTCACTTCCTAAATAATAAGTCTTAAAGTCTGAAATTGGTTGAACATTGCAGTTGGGTACTTTTATTCTCCCCAAAAGGACAGAGTTTGTCATCACTGTCAAGAGAGAGAGGTGTGAGCAGGGTGGGTGTCCCACAGCTGCCTGCTATTACTAGTAGCATGAGGAGGGGCCTGACATTTCTGTCACAGGTTCACAGTACATAGACCCTTATCCTGCTGTGTTATTCTTCTGGAGCAGGAGATTACCCTACATCCTCACTATTACAACCAGCACCTAAACTCAGGGAGGTTTGAGGGCAAGTTTGCTAGCTTGTTCTTTTTTTTTTTTTTTTTTTTTTTCAGTTTTTGGGCGGGGCGGGGTATGAACCTGCCACCTTTGTCATATGGGGCCAGCGCCCTACCCCTTTGAGCCACAGGTGC
The DNA here is from genome assembly GCA_963574355.1 of Loris lydekkerianus. Lineage (NCBI taxonomy): Eukaryota > Metazoa > Chordata > Mammalia > Primates > Lorisidae > Loris > Loris lydekkerianus. The sequence goes on along the minus strand of CAUYPK010020663.1, from coordinate 97,359 downwards.
TGCCCTGCAAGCTTGTTCTTGTTCTGGTCTGCACAGGACTCAAGCATGCCATCCAATTGCCTGGCATCTAGGGATCCCCACTGCTACAACCTATGGTTCTGGAATCCAGCCTCAGCCAAATCACCAACTGTACCTCAGGGGGTACTTAACTGTGCAAACCAAAGGATAGTGTCTCTCTTCTTCTCTACAATTACAGAAAAGTTCATAGCAAAAAAACCAAACTAATCACAAAGCTATCTGCTTTGAGCTGATGGAAGAGGTTTCTGATGAGAAGAAACCAGCATAAGGACACTAGCAATATGAAGAAACAGGATCTTTTTACACTGCTGAAGGATCATGCTAACTCTATTTTTGAAATGTCAGGTATGGAATTCAAAATATGTATTACAAAAAGCTAAATGGGATCAATGAGAAAGCTGAAAATTTATATAATGAAACCAAAAAATAATAATTTAGGACATAAATGAAAACTCATTAAAGAGATAGATAACTTTTTAAAAAAAACAGACATTCTGAAATTGAAAAGGGCATTTAGGGTATTTTAAAATTCAGTGGAATGTCTTGACAACAGACTAAACCAAGCAGAAGAATTAAAAAGTCTAAAAACAAGGTTTCCAAATTAAACCACTTAGTTAATAACAAAGAAAAAAGAATCAAGAGATATGAGCAAAATCTCTTCCAACTAATATGGAATTGTGTGAAATGTCTAAATGTGAGAATCATAGGTATCTCTAAGGAAGAAGAAGAAAAAGCAAAAATCAGGGAAAAACTGTTTGAGAGAATAATAGATGAAAACTCCCCTGGTCATGCAAGACGGCCTTGAACTTCTGGCCAGATTCAAGAAAGCCAACTGGAAGGTTCAGTGTGAACAGGACATCACCAAGGCACGCAGTCATCATTCCAGCCAATGTCAAAGTGAAGGAGAAAATCTTCAAAGCTGAGAGATGAAACTGTCAAGTAGCTTACAAAAGAAAACCCAAGATACTAACAGTGTATTTCTCGACACAATGCTTACAAACCAGAAAGGTTTCAGGTGCCATCTTTGGTCTACTTACATAGAATAACTGTCAACTAAGAATTTTGTATCTGGCAAAATTAAGCTTCTTAATGAAGGAGAAATAAAATCTTCACCAGACAAGCAAACACTAAGGGAATTTTTCACCCCTAGACCTGCCCTGCAAGAAATGTTTAAAAGTGCTCTAACTGCCAAAAAGAAGGGTTCATACCCACCAGTGTAAAAATACTTATAAGTAAAAATTCAAAGCTCTTATAAAACAGTAATAAGATAGAACACAATGCAACGAGGTAACAATCAACATGATGACTAGGACAGTATCTCAGTCCTTAATATTAGCAATGAATGTAAATGGTTTACAAACCCCATCTACAAGACATAGATTGATAGAATAAATTTTTTTTTATAAAAAAAAAAAAAAAAGAATATGTGTTGTCTTTAAGCAACAGTTTAACTTGAATAGAATTACATAGACTCAACATAAAGGGATGGAAAAAAAAAATTGCAGACAGGGCAGCACCTGTGACTCAAAGGAGTAGGGCGCCGACCCCATATGCCAGAGGTGGTGGGTTCAAACCCAGCCCTAGCAAAAAAAAAAAAAAAAAAAATTCCATGTCAATAAAAACCTAAAACAAACAAAAAAATTTCCATGTCAATAATAATGTAAAACAAGTAGGAGTAGCAGCTATTCTCTATTCTCCTATTAGGTAAAACAGACTTTAAATCAACAACAGATTAAAAAAAAAAAAAAAAAGACTAAGATGGCCATTATATAATAATAAAGGAATCAATTCAACAAGACAATCTAACAGTCGTAAATGTATGCACAATTAACATTGAAGCTCCCAGATTTACAAAACAAATACTACTGGACGTAAGGAATGAGATAAACACCAACATAATAATATTGGAGAAATTCAATACTCCACTGATAGAAGTAGACAGCTCCATCAAGGTAAAAAATAAGTGAAAATACAAGGAAACACTGAAGAAAAAAAAAGACAGAAACATAGTCTGGTCATTCAGGCCTTTATTAATTATGATTCTAGAAAGTACGATTTATGAGAGATGTAGAAAAATGATAGACTAACTCTCTGTATACATTTAGGGCTACATGTGTAAAGGCAAGATATTCTTCTAATAATGGCCGTAAGTTTATCCTCCATACTACTGTCTTCCTCATAAATTTTATTAACATTAATTACAATTAAATTTTTGCATATTTGATAACAATATTTTATATTGGTTTTGTCAAGGTTTGTCATGTCTTTCACTATTAGAGTAACACAGCAATTTAACTGATAAGTATATAAGTGCATATTTGCATTCTTATACATATTTCCATTGACCTGAAATTAAACTTTAAATAAATGAATATTTGATTTGTCATTATTTTACTATCCAGCCTCTGAAGGAATACCACTTATGTATAGATAGTGTTAAATTGGTAAATGAATGTGATATATATATATATATATATATATATATATATATATATATATATATCAGCAGACTAGGAAGATGAGAAGGCTAAAAACAAATTCTTTCATGTGAGGTTGAAGAAAGTCTCTCAAGGGAAGAGCAATTACCAAGATATACATATTAATTATTCCTTTGATGACTCTTATAAATTCAACAAAGATATTATGAACAACTGACACCTCAGCACAAATTAATTTAGAGACTAACTTGTCTCATACATATTAAGGCCATAAGGGAATTTAGAGTGTAGATTAATTTTAAGAAGTAGAAAGAGTTCATAGAAGGTAATCATGTAGTGAAGGGATGTACAGAAAGGAAGTGGAAGAGTTGAGCATATCATGCATTCATTAGTTACCTAGTACAGAATCATGAGACAAAATGAATGAAAAATCCACCAAATAGTGAGACTCTGAGTGAAGTTAATAATTTTATTATATACTTGACATTCACTGAGAGAGTAAATCTTAATTATTCTCATCACACACACACACACACACACACACACACACACACACACACACACAGGTAGCTGTGAGGCGATGGATGTCAACTTCATTGTGAATTATTTCACGATGTATACATATATCAAATCATCACTTTAAACACTTCCGATATATACAATTTTTAAATCAGTTATACCATAATAAAGCTGGATAAAGAAAGAAAATAAAACAAAATATATTCTTTTCTATTGGGGTCAGATTGTACTCTGAAATAGGCAGAATATATTGTAAACATCCGTGCAGCAGTCATTAATGACTACAGAAAATAAAGAGAAAGAAAGAGTAAAGTTTTTATTGCAATGAATATAAAAGGGGACTATTTCACATAGTTTTGCTCATGACCCTATACCACTCTACCTTTATTGAACTGAACAAAATGAATTTGCTATTATAATTTTTTTTTAAATTACAACAGCCTGTTTCTCAAAACCACAATCATATGCCATAACTTTTAGGAAAAAAGTAAGATACTACTCACCCAGTTCTGATTGTTTATAAATTCTTGTACCTGCTCTGTTGACTAATTGGTCTAAAGATTTCCAAAGTAAAATGAGAGGAAAATAGGCAATGGTCAACTGAGGTGGGCTATAGTCACTTTATTTAAACAAACATTAATTTAGGTGTCACTGTGAGATATTTTGTACTTATGATTAAGGTACACAATCAGTTGACATTAAATAAGGAAGATCATCTTAGATAAACAAGTAAGCCTAATTCAATGAGTTTAATGCAACGGGGGTTTTCTAATGAAGAAAAAAAAAATTCTACCTATAGATAGCAGCTTTGGCTCAGACCTTGTACCTCCAATTTTACCTGTCTGATGACCAGTTCTATATATTTTGACCTTACTTTTGCAGTGTCAATTATTATATAAGCCAATTTTTTACAATACAGATTTTCATACATTTTTATTACTGGTTCTGTTTCTCTGGCTGAGCCTTGACTAATATAAAAAGAATTATATATTATAAAATTAGAATTTTGAAATATTACTTTATCTCAATTTGGTGCATAAATTACTAATATAACAATAAGAATTACACTTAGCCTTTATAATACAATATAGCATTTTACAGTTTCATATTGGAGAAGTAGGAAGCTGCAAACAGCATCACTACTACCATTATCATTTAAAAAAAAAAATCTGTAAGTAGTTCAACTTAATTCTTTTTCTTGAAACCACCTGAAAAGTCCATTGATAGGGCAAAGAATGAGCTTAAAATCTTCATAGAGAAAAACAACAGGTAGAAATTGAAGAAACAAGATTGTAGTTTGCTAATTTGGGGTCAAACTTGAGTTGAGTGCTATGTAAGTTGACAGGAATGTTCAAGTTTTAGAGTGGCAGTTTGCCTTCAGTTCTTGGTTTGCACTTGGCTGAAGAATGACCAGAACCTCAAAGTGTTAAGTCCAGCCTCCTGCATCTATAATCCTGGTTGTTCAAGTGTTAGACTGGCAGTTTGCCTTCAGTTCTTGGTTTGCACTTGGTTGAAGAATGACCAGAATCTCAAAGTGTTAAGTCCAGCCTCCTGCATCTATAATCCTGGTTTTCTGGGTTCCTATGAGGGAAAAATCGTTAGCAAGGGCAAAATAACAGAGTGATCACAGGAACAATGACACATCATCAGCTCTTTCTTATAAAATGGAACAACTATATCTGTGAAAGAGAGGAAAGAGAATAACTCACACCCTTATTCACAGATTCTCTCAGGTTGTTTTCTTTTATTGACCCAGGCTCGGGATAGGCTCTTGGAAGGTGTAGGATGTTATTAAATGATCAAAATGTGTCCTGAATTTCATCTGCATATATGTGCTCCCTCTCTGAAAGCCCACTTGGTTGGAGAAGCCAAAGGGGATTCCAAGATTGATAAAGTATTAATATTTCCTCTTTCTTCAGGTGTAGCCATTGCCCCAGATAGGATTAAGGGTGGGGCGACACCAAAATAAAGTGTTGGCCCTTATCCTTCTTCCCAAGTAGAGCAATTGTTCAAGACAATACAAATTTAGGGCACCCCTGTTCCTAGAAGAATGACTCCTACCTACCTAACACAAGTAGAAATATATTCCGAATGGCTAATGCCTGAATATGGGCTAGGAGGAGCGTGAAAGTGCAGCAGGAAAGGGAGAAATCATAACTTCTATAGAACACTATAAAATACTTATGGGGAAAAATCAGACAAATTCTGAGAAAGTCCCTGTCTGAAGAAGGAAAACTCAAAATTCTGAAGAAATACAGCAAGAAACATCTCCATTTTAAGACAAAGTGTTAGTCTATACGGGGATAGCAACAAACTGAAGGTACAAAGTCTGGGGGCATTCGTGGAAACTTGCTGCAGCCTGAAAAAGAACAAGATATAAAAAGGTTCAGCATCAGAGAAAGGATGGATAATGTGTGCTAGGCTCAACAGAATTATGAAAGGAGGGACAGAAACATCTGTGAAGGGGTCACACACCTAAGAATAAGATTCACAATGCCTGCCTCTTTAAAACACAATTTTAAAGATAAATTTTTAAATTAGATACAAATGCAAGATACAACTACATGTAGTTTATAAGTACCTCACTTTAAAGATAAAAAATCAGAGGAGCCAGAGCAAGATGATGGACTTGAGACATCTCTTTTGCAAACACTTGTGGTGAGATTAGGGAGGGAGGATTCCAGCCACCTCTGGCTGGGGAGCTCTGCCAGAAACATCACTTCAATGGCACAGGGAGGCAGCAGGAGATTCCAAGAGCACATGAAGAGGTCGAGAGCGCAGAGAACAGGCACAAAAGGTGACTGGTTGAGTGCTGGCAAAGACCAGACCATATGGCAGTGGATTTTGGATTTCAGGCAGAGAAGGCCTGCCCTGAAGCCTTTTTATTATTGTATTATTATTATTATTATTATTATTATCATTATTATTATAGCTAGGTACTTGCTGGAATTACCTTGGGAGAGCTTGAGTGAGAGAGTGATTTTGAACAGCAGCCAGGGGCTAGGATTCAGTCACTGGCCGGAGTAGAGCTCTTTTGCAGCTCCTGGATGGGTCACAGCCATTGTGGGAAAATGGGAAAACTTGAGCAAAACATGCATGCTTTCCTTAAAAAGCCACTCACTACATAGCCAAAATAAACTGTTTGGAAAGGTCAAGGTGCATCTATTAGGTAGGCAGATGAAAACTTCAGGATCTCAACCCTGCAGGGATCTGGGCCAAGGATTCAGGAAGACAGGACCAGGTCTCTTTGGCAACAAGATAGTGGATTCCAGTCCCCATGTTATATAGCAGTATTAGTATCGTGATTAGCATCTCATACCCTAAAACATCACTGTTGTCCAAAGCAATATATGTATTTTTTCTTTTTTTCCAATTTTGCACATTTTTCTTTTTTTAATGGCATTCATTATTTTTTATTTTTTCTTTCTTCAATAATAAGAGCTCCATTCTTACTATAGTTTTTTTTTTCTCCTTTTCTGTTCTTTTTTTCTAATTTTTTTTTTCCTTATAGTTTGTTGGTTTTTGTTTTGTTGTATTTTTAGTTTTCCATTTTTATTTTCTTCAATACTAAGGGCTCAATTATAACTATGTTCTTTCTACCCCTTTTGTTCATTCTTTCCTTTCCATGTCTCCCCTTCTCTTTCATTTTGTAAAAATATCAAGTAGGCTTCATTCTAGAGATGCAAGGCCGATTTAATATATGCAAATCCATAATGTAATTCACCATATAAAAAGAAGCAAAAACAAAGACCACATGCACTTCTCAATAGATGCAGAAAAAGCATTTGATAAAATTCAGCATCCTTTTCTAACAAAACACATGAGAATATATGCATAAGTGGCACATTTCTTAAGCTGATCGAAGCCATCTATGACAAACAGTTAATATTATACCTAATGGAATAAAACGGAAAACTTTGACACTTAGAACTGAACCAGAGAAGGATGTCCATTATTGCTGCTACAATTCATCAGAGTTCTGGAAGTCTAGCCAAGGCAATCAGGCAAGAGAAGAATATAAAGGGCATATGAAAGGGGGGTAGAAGCAGCAAAACTCTCTCTTTCTACTGATGATATGATCTTATACTTAACCCCCCCGCCCCCAGAGACTCAACCACAAAACTCCTAGAGGTGATCAGGAAATAGAGAAACATCTCAGGATATAAAATCAAAGTCCACAAACCAATAGGCTTTGTATACATCAATAACAACCAAGTTTAGAAGCAAGTCAAGGACACAGTTCCCTGGACAGTAGTTTCATAGAACATGAAATGCCTAGGAATATACCTAATAAAAAAGGTAAAGGATATTTACAAAGAGAATTATGAAACCCTAAGGGAAAAAAATAGCACAAGATATTAATAAATGGAAGAACATACCATGTTCATGGCTAGGAAGAATCAGCATTGTTAAAATGTCTATTCTACCCAAAGCAATCAATAAACTCAATGCAATCCCCTTTAAAATACCAACATCATACTTTGAAGAACTCAAAAAAAATATTACTTTATTGTGTACAGAACCAGACAAAACTCTTGATAGCCAATGCTATTCTTAGTAATAAAAACAAAGCCAGAGACATCACTCTACCAGATTTCAGATTATATTACAAGTCCGCAATAATCAAAACAGCACAGTATTGGCACAAAAATAGAGACATAGACATAGAACAGAATATAAAAGAAAGAGATGAAACCAGTTTCTACTAGCCATCTGATCTTTGATAAACCCAATAAAAATATACAGTGGGGAAAAGAATCCCCATTCAATATGGTGCTGGGAGAACTGGATAACCATATGTAAAGGCTGAAACTAGACCTGCACCTTTCACCACTTATATAAATTGACTCAAGATAGACAAAAGATTTAAATATAAGAGATGAAATAATAAAAAATTTAGAAGAAAGTGTGGGAAAAACTCTTGATGATGTTGGTTGGGGAAAGATTTTATGACAAAGACTTCAGCACCATCATAATGAAAACAAAAATAAATGAGACTTAATTTAGCAGAAAAGCTTCTGCCCAGTTAAGGACACAATAACTAAAGCAACTAAAGCAAAAAACAACATTCAGAATGAGAAAAGATACATGGTACAAATCTGACAAAGGGTTGATAACTAGAATCTACTGAGAGCTCAAATTAATCAATGAAAAATAAATACGCAATCCCATCTACCACTGGGCAAGAGATATGAACAGAACCTTCTTCAAGAAAGAAAGATGAATGGATAACAAACATTTGAAAATGCTTATCTTATGTGATTGTCTGAGAAATTCAAATCAAAACTACCCTGAGATATCACCTAACCCCAGTGAGAATAGCCCACTTCACAAAGTCTCAAAGCTGCAGATGCTGGTGTGGATATGGAGAGAATTGTTTATAGCATCTCAATTACAATCACCAAAGTGGAGAAACAAACTAAATGCCCACCAAATCAGGAATGGATTAACAAGCTATGGTATATGTATACCATGGAACACTATTCAGTCGTTTAAAAAGAGGTAGATGTTACATCTTTTTTATAACTTGGATGGAGTTAGAACACACTCTTCTTACTAAAGTATCACAAGAATAGAGAGGCAAGACTCTAAAGTACTCAATACTAATATGAAGCCAGTCGCCCACCTAACACATACACATATAAGGAAAAAACTCAAATCAATTCACAGCGGGGAGCAGGGTAACTAAGGAGCAGGAGGATGGGTGTGCGCTCACTTAATGGGAACAATGTTAGGGTGTATGGCACATCTCTTGGGGGCAGGACCAACTATAGAGATTTTTACCTAATAAATGCAAAATTTTACCCTAATTCTTTGCACTCTCAAATTAACCTGAAAGAATAATAATATATATACATATATATGTATAAATTCAGAGAAATAAAAGTAAAATAATGAACAAATAAAGAACATGAAAACATTAACCAAATACAGCTAGAATTACTTATTTAATTCCAGATAAACCAGATTTTAAAGTAAAAAAATTATCAGAAATAAAAATACAATTATATTATTATAAAAGGCCTTATGTAAGTAGAAAAAACAATCTTAATTTTGTATGTGCATAACACAAGAGTTTCCAAATAAATGACATATAAAAATAACCTAAAAGCAAAGAATTGAAAAAAATTACAATTATAACCAGAAACATCAGTATGTATCTCACTAATTAATAGAAAAAGTAGTCAGAAAATCAGAAAGGATATAAGTACCCTAAAAACCATTGTTGTCCAATTTAACCTGCTGTACTTTTATAGAAAATTCCACCCCACTACAGAGAACACATTGTTCTCAAGTGCCACTGTAATCAAAGTATTGGTGAAAGTATTGATACAGACATCAATGAAACAGAATCAGAAAATCAGAATGGAGATCCCCAAAATGACTCACTCAAAGCCAACTGAATTTCTCACTAAGATACAATTGTAAGTAAATGTAGAGAAATTATCTTTATCAAAAACAAAACTAGAAAAATTGGATATTCATTTCAAAGGGCATTACTTTGACATATAAACCTTATTTGATATTTTAAAAAACTCACAAAGAATCATAAATCTAAATATAAAATGTAAAGCTCTATAACTTTTAGAATGAAACATGAAATAAATAATTTCCCTGCACCTGGATTTGGCATTGAGTTTTTGGTTAGAGCACACTTAATTCAGGGAATAACACAATTAATTCAGGGAGCAAAGAGGGGTAGAGGGAGTTCTGCAAGCTCCCTCCTAACTGGTACGATTCAGGGGTATATGGCACACTCCCTGGGTGAAGGACTCAACTACAACTTGGACTTTACCTTAAAAGGCAAACAATGTGACCTAACGTATGCACCCTCATATTAATCTGAAATAAATAAATAAATAATAATTAATGACAGCTTTCTGACTCACATTTAATAAAGTACGTTTATGATCAAAGATAAAAGATACAGGAAATTTAGTAAAGAACCTGTGCAAAGATTATTCACGAACTGCATATTTTTACTTAGTTTTATTTTTCTTAAATATTATTTGAGAATATTTAATTTGAGAATTTAAATTTATTATTAAAAATTTAATTTGAGAAATATTTATATTATATAATAAGGAGTACCATACAACAAAGAATATCCTCAATAATATGAAGAATATTGATATTTAATTATACAGCATAATCATCTGGCTACCCAATTCAATAAGCAGTAGCCATTATTTAGTGCGACAGATTAATTTACACTGACAAACTTTAGCAGATAATTATGTGTCTCAAATCTAGACACAGTGTTTCTCATTGTGTCACTATGAGTAAAAATACAACTTCATGTGTTCAAACAAAAGTTCTGATTTACTAGACTTTGTAGGGAGCTGTGGTGTCTACAATGTGTTTTAGATGCCACAGCTGATTTTTATCCATTCTATTGGTGAAAACCTAAGGGAATTGCCACATTAATTCTTTAGTTGGGACTATTATCATATCAAGTTAAGAGACTCTTTAAGATCATCTGAAAGTTGAGAAAACTTTGTAAGTTTGAAAGGACAAAATCTTTTTATTGGAAGAGATAAAATGACGACATTGTTTTCAACCTAAAAATTTGAAACTCCCAATTATTGCAAACTTTCAGTGATGAACATACTCTCACTTTTTATTTTACCTAGACTGATTTGCTGGACTGTTGTTTGTGTAATTATTGTACCACTGGGCCTTGAAGAACAATTAACTGCCTTTAGAAAAATATAATTTACTAACATTGCGTTACGATGCAATACCTTTACACGTACAATCAATTCAATATAGTTGACTTTGTGGAGGACAACGAAAAAATTTCCTTCATCCCCAGAGGTTCCTTGAAAGATCAACTCACAATAAGGCCGATTAATAAGATACAAAAATTACTAATAAGATACAAGAATTACTAATTTATTTACCACTCATACAAGGAGAATTAGAATGATTACCCAATATTCCAATGGGATCATAAGTTTATATACCCTCATTTTAAAATAGAAGATGATAAGGAATATAGGTAATTCTGTTTAGGGGCAATAAATGTTTACTAGAGAGGAAGAATAGGTACTAGAAAGAATGAATGGATGAGGAGAAACAGATTGATTTATAAATTATTCTCTTTGAAATTTAATTAACCTGGGTGAGATATTATCCTTAAAATGGATTTGGCAAGGTCTGGTTTGCATTTTTGCCTTCTTTTTCTGCAATATGCTGAGATACCAGGAATTGTTCTTTTTGGTAGCTCTATCTGGTTTTATGTAGATTGAGGGAAAGTCCCTTCCAAATTCTGTTGCTCTCTAAGGGACATTAATTTAAAATATTTTTTATTCCAAAGGGTCATATTTTGGAATGAAATTCTAGGAGCTCTTTCAACTTAATCATCTATACAATTAGAGAAAATAATTCAAATTATTTTTATACATACACTATTTTTTCTCCATAATATATTATGCTCAAAGTGCTAATTTGTGACATTTGAGTGCTTTGTCCAAGTTAATATAACATTTTAGTTGAGCCATTAATGCTATTATTTTTCTGTTACCTTGGTAACAAAAATAATATTTTAATATTGCAAATTATAAATCACTCACTTTCCAATAATGAAAACAACACCCTTAAGTCTCTTATGGATTTAAATACAGCCACTATAATCTTTGTGAGGTTGAAGCACTGGTAAAGAAGGTTTGGTGGAAAATTCAAAGCCTGGGCTAGCAACAGAAACACACATGAGGTTTCCAGGCAGTTTCCTCAGGAGGTGCTTTGTTCCCTAGGAAAAGAAAAAATGTGTCAGGCAAAAGTGAGACAGCTCTGGGATTAAGAATAATCAAAATTAGAGAACTTCTGCAAAGGAAAAAGAAGGAAATAAAAGGACAATTGTTGACATATAACATAGACAACAAACATTTCTTTGCTGTTCTAGTTTACTTGGCTGCTCTCTTTTCATCAAAGAATCTCTCTACCTTGCTCTATTGGAAAAACAAAAACCTTTGATTAAATTATCCTGACTTTCTGAGAGATTGGTTATAACATGATCTGATCAGAATAGGTATTTTGATGACAGAAATTTAGGATTAATCTTTAAAATGTCTCCACAGTCTACTGTAAGACGTTTCAAGAAGGTTTGTTTTGCTTTGTATTTTTTTTTTTTTTTTTTTTTTTTTGAGACAGGATCTCAACTTTCTTTCCCCTGGTAGAGTGCCTGGCATTATAGCTCACAGCAATCCCTAACTCTTAGGTTCAAGAAATTCTTTTGTCTCGCCCTCCCCAGTAGCTGGGACTACAGGAGCCCACCCATAAAGCGTGGCTACTTTTTAGAGAACGGTTTCTCACTCTTGCTCAGGCTGGTCTCCAGCCGGTGAGCTCAAGGGATCTACTGCCTCGGCCTCCCCGGGTGCTGGGATTATAGGCATGAACCACGGTGCTCTGCCCTGCTTTATGTTATTTTTTCATTTCTCTCTTTGTTAACTTTTAACGTAAACTTGTTGACTTTGCAGAAAGCTATAGAATTCTATTCCCTAATTGTTGATGATAACATACATTGTTTTCAATATAATTGTTAAGGTTTGCTTTGTTTTTAATAAGCACACCATAATTGTACATATTTATGAGGTATAGTGTGATATTTGGACACACACAAGCAAAGGGTAGCAAAAAATGTATACACATTTTAGGAAAGGGAAAAACTGTATTAAAATTGTAATCATATATGCTGAAAACAAAAAATGAATACAAGTCACATTGAGCACCTCCTATAATGGCAGGTGTTAAATGTGACTTAAGTATTACAATGGAATTATTTTTTATTTTCCTTTCTTAAAACGTGTATACATTTTTTTTTAGCACCTTCTATAGGTTGTGTAATGATAAAGGCAGGCTGCCATATTTTCCCATGTATAATGTGGACTTTTTTTGGTACAAATTTTTTAAGGAAAAATAAAGATGTGCATCATACAGGGCTTATACTGCAGGGTATCCCCAGAGCCCCCATACATAGGAAAAATAGAAAATAGCTACATGTATATGTACAAAGTATTCATTATAAAATTTTGCGAAGAGGTGGCCACCACATAGAGAATATTTTTAAAAGTTTGTAATGAATTTTTGTACATAAAGTTGCATTTAGCTGTAATTTCCCATTTTCCTTATGTATGGGGACTTTGGAGACATGCTATGTTTGGTACCACTACATAACATTTTTGTACCTTGTATCTGTTCATGTGTTTTGTAAATATTTTTTAGATAAAATGTCTTATACCATAATATGTTAAAAATAAATGTTAAAATTTTTTATATACAAAAAAACAAAAAAAGTGCTTAATTTTAAAAAATAAAAATTTAAATTAAAGTTTAAAACAAATTTTTTTTTTTTCTTTAAAGTTTGGGCCAAAACATGAAGATACATTATACTTGGAGTGCATTATACATGACAAAATATGGTACTTAGCTTATTTATGACATCAAACATTTATCATTTATCATTTATTTCTAATGAGAATATTCAAAAATTTGTAATGTAGTTATTTTTTAAATTATGATAACATAAAGTAGTCATTTTACTGTGCAATAGAATTGCACTACAATTATTCCTCCTACCTATTTGTAATTTTTTACCCCTTACCCAATCTTTCTTATCCCCTCTCCTTATACCCTACTAACCTCCAAATCTCTGGTAAACAATATTCTACTCTGTACTTTTATGAGATCAGCTTTTTTAAATTCTGCAAATGAATGAGATCATACAATATTTGACTTTGTGTGCCTGGCTTATTTCACTTAACATAATGTCCTCCAGGTTCATCCAAGTCGTTGCAAATAACAGAATTACATTCTTTTTAATAGCTGCATAGTATTCCAAATTAAAAAAAATCTATGACCTAAAGTTTGCCTTATTGTATCGCATTGAGATGCAATTATCCCAAAATCTACTTTTACTCTTTGTCCTTAATTAAAAAGCGACCTTGTAAACTATAGATAACAATCAGAAATGTCCTTGAAGAGCAGCTCCTATCTAGCATGCATTCGACTCATGAAGTGATATAACAGTCTCACGTATCAAGTTGACTAGGCTCTAGTACTTAGCTACTTAACCATTAATCTAGCTGTTGTCATGAGAGTATCTTGTAGATATGGTTAGCATCAATAATCAGTTGATGTTATGTAAAGGAGATTACTCTCAAAAATATGGATAGAACTCATCTAATCAATTGTAGGTCTTAATGGCAAATGTTGATATTTCCACAAAAAGAAATTCTATCTGCAGCATCAAATACTGCAAGCCCCACAAATTTCAGATTTTCCAGCTCCCACAATTACATGACCCAATTCTTTAAATTTTTCTCTCCTTCTCTCTCAGGGTGTGGGTATGTGTGGGTATACAGTTGACCCTTGATCAACATGTATTTCTTTTCAATAAATATATTGAAAAATGTGTTGGAGATTTGTGATGGTTTGAGAAGACTCACAGAGGAAAGGCATAGGCAAAAAATATTTACAAATTAATAAAAATTTAGGTATGTTATAAATGCATAAAGTATATGTAGATACTAGTCTATCTTGTCATTTGCTACCAATAAAAAGATATAAATTTATTACAAAAGGTAAAATTTATCAAGCCTTGTACATATACTTGCATACTGTTCATGGTGCCCTTCAAAGCTGAGAAAAACATAAACAAAAATCCAGTAATAAGTTATAATTGCCTAACCTTCACTGCAGTGCATACTGCATTACGGCCATAATGCCATAGCTACTTTCTGCTGCTGCTGCAGCGAGTTCAAATGTTGCAAATATCAGCTCAAAACACAGTCACCTTTGCCTGCACAGTTCATCTCTCCAGAATATTGTATATTTTAGTAAAAAGTAGTATTTCAAAGTTCTTTTGTATTTTTCATGACATATATTATAATACTGTAAATTTTGAATAACACCACAGGATACAAATGAATTACCAGTAGTGACATTGTAAGTGCTCCCAAGAAACAGAGAAAAATCAAGACGTGTCAAGAAAAAGTTGAATTTTTTGATTTGTACCACATATGGAAGTTTGCAGCTTAGCATGCCTGCCATTTCAACATATATGATTATAGCCTAAGGACCATTTTAAAAACAAACAAAGAAACAACAATTTTAAAAAGTGCATTTTTTGTGAACCATCTTTTTATCTTACATTGAAAATGCAGCCTCTATATGAGTGCAGAATTACTCTAAGGAAAGCATACTTATGGGGTCTAATATGGTTCTAGACAAAGCAAAGCCGCTTCATGACAATTTAAAGCAAAAGAAATGTGAAATATCTAAAGTTGGAGAATGTCATGCCTGGAAAGGATGTTTCAATAATTTTTAAGATGTTTTGTTTAAAAATATCAGAATAAAAGGAGAAGCAGCTTCTCTTGTTCAAGATGCAACAGATAAGTTCAGGTACCATTAAAAAAATCACCCAGGAGAAATCTGCCTGAACAGGTTTTTAATAAAAATAAAAGTGCCCAATTCTGTGGGAAAATACAGAAGTCATTTCTTAGTAAGTAAGAGAAGTGAACTACACAACTTACAGCAGGAAGAAATGGGCTAATTCTACAGTTTTGTGCAATTTCAGTCAAATTTATGGTCAGAACTGACTTACATATACATAAAGTTGCTAATCTCTGAGCCTTGATGAGAAAAGATAAACCCCAGCTGCCAGTCTGTCAGTTGTATGGTAAAAAGGCCTGGATAGAGAGAAATCTCTTTATGGATTGGTTCTACCAGTACTTTGTCCCTAAAGTTTGGAAGTCCTTTTCCAGTTAGAAACTTCTTAAAGTTCACTTAAGAGTGGGCAATTCCCCTGGTCACCCGGGGCCCTATGAGGTGTTGCCCCAACACAACATCTGTAATATAGTTTTTGGATCAGGGAGTCATAAGGACCTTTAGAGTTAATTGCACTTAGAATGAATGGAAATCATTGTTAACACTATGGAAGAGAACCGACAAAGAGAACATCATGTGAGTCTGGAAGGATTACACCTTGAAGATCCCATTATTATAGAATAAACCATGAAAACTATCAAACGTGAAATAACAAATTCCTGGTGGAGAAAATTGTCCAGCTCCTGTGCATGACTTCTCCGTACTTAGGACAGCCAGTCAAGGAAATCATTAGGTTGTGGGTCTGACAAAAAAAATAATGTAGGAGTTGGAGGCTTAAAGATATGGATCTTGGAGAAATTCAAGATCTAATTGACTCCACAGTAGAGCAATAAACAGAAAAATGACTTCATGGAGATGAGTGCTTCTAACCCAGTGCTGGAGATGGGGAAGAAGGTGCAGAAGAAGCAATGCCAGACAGCAGATTGACACTAGAAAACCTGGAAGAAGAGTTTCGATTATTCCAGACTGCGTCTTGTTTCTTTTATGACATGTCCACTTCAAGGATACTGCCACTTAAAGCAAAACAAGTGGTGGAAGAATGATTGATACCATATAGAAACATTTTAGAAAAATGTAAAAAAATACATATATAAGAGTGAGAGACAGAAATTACGATGTATTTCCGTAAAGTTACACTGAGCATGCCGGCCTCTCCTGGCTCCCATTCTGTCTCCGCCACTCCCAAGACAGCAAGACCAACAGGTAGCAGGTCTTTGTGATGATCCGCTTTCACTTAATGAATTTTAAATATATTTTCTTTTCCATATGATTTTCTTATTAGCACACTCTTTTCTCTAACTTACTTTGCTGTAAAAATAGAGAATGAAATACGTATAAAACACATTTATCTACTGTTTATATCATAGATAAGGCTTCAAGTCAATAGCAGGTTATTAGTAGTTTTGATGGAGTCAATAGTTACATGCAAAGTTTTGATCAGGTCATATGTATATATCTGATTGGTTTTATTTCTCTGGAATACCTTGGTTAATATAGATGACTACTTAAATGTCAGATGATATATATCTTAGCCATAAAGAAATAGATATATTAAAAATCATGAAGACATCTTCCTCTCTTTCTTTTTTTTCTTGATGATGCCAAAACACAAATAATGTGAGTAGAAACATTTTGTACTAGTCATGCTACACAATCACACATGAGCATATACACACCTGAGTTTCTTTTTCTATTTTAACTCTATGTAATGTTAGTCTTTGTGAACCCTCGAGCACATTTCAGTGCAATTTAATATTTTGGTCAATCTAGGGAATAGAGTAGTGAATGGACCAACAACTGACATTTTATTAAAAGGGTTCAGGAGAAGGTAGTCCCTAAGAGATGAAGAGACATTTGGGGCTAAGATGTCTCACTAGACTCTCTATGTACCTTTGACTAGTAAAGAATGGTGCACAATACCAGTTTTAGATGAAGGAATGCTCTGCACATTCAAAAGGACAGAATAGCATGGACACATTTAGCATTACTAAATATCGTAATAGTGAAACGACAGAATAGAGAACAGAGAGCAGAGAGAGTATGAAGTTATCCATTTTATTCATTTTAACATAGCTATAGAGCTTTCGTTTTTACTTTTAGACGACCGTCTTAAGGCTTGAAATGTAACTGGCAATGTCAGTTTTCCTTTACCATGCTTGAAGTATATTTTTACCAAGATTTATTCCCTTTATTTGATTCAGAACATAAAAACCAAAATATGCATGTTTTTTATTTCTGTCTGTGTTTAATATTCTCCTCTTGTCTGTGATATATGTATTTCAATGGGTGTCAAAATGTGGTCCATGAAGGTCAAACCATTTTCATCATGATACTAAGATGTTATATGCTTCATTTCACAGGGCATGGATAGTATACAGCTATGTGATAGGCGAAAGATCACGCATTTAGTTTGTTACCAAAGTATAGTAGTAGTTGTTTTATTTTTCTATACACATGCAAAAAAAAAAAAAAAAAATCCAGTTTATCTAAAAATGTCCTGAAGAAGCAGTAAATCTAATTATACTAAATTTCTATTATTTTCAATGTGTCTTTGAAAGTGTTGCTCAATGAAATGTAAAGAACACATAAAATGCTTCCGCTTTATACTAGAGTACTAGAGACATTTTGAGGGAAATCTTGTGGGGGAAATCTGTTTCCATCTGAACAATTTCATTTTAGGAAATCATTGTTAGTCAAAAGAATAACTAACAAGTAATGGTTATTCAGACTTAAGTATTTGAGCAACGTTTCCACAAAAGAATAAAGATAGCCTGTCCATTTAAGAAAATCTAGTAACAAAATTTATTGCCAATGATAAAATTTGATCCTTTAGATGAAAGATAGTTTCGAGAAACTTGTCTGTGCCACTCTGAGATTGACAAGTTGTCAATATTTTGACAATTTTCTGATGAAATTAGTGACAATATAAAAAATTAATTTTTATATATTTCATACTATAATGTTACAGCATTTTGAAGATAAGCATAAATGTGAATACTTATATTCAAGTTAATCAGTGATGATATTACAAAATCATACAAGGGTAAATAACCCATTGCAAGTTGAAGATAGACTAATGTATCTTAATATAACAGGTCCTTTTCCACCACAACTATTGGCATAGTATAATTTAAAATATTCACAATTATCTGAAAAATCTATTAAAATACCTCTCCTTTTTTTCAGCTACATGAAAATATCCCCTCAATCTCTTTTTAGCAAATTAAAACCTTGGTCAACTACATATTTCTTTATATACTTTAACAAATAGAACATATCAGGATATATTTTATGCAGAAACAGACATGAGGATTTGATTGTCTTCTAATAAATCAGACATAAAAACTTTTGGAAAAAATACGAAATAATGTCAGAATTCTCACTATTTTTACAATAGATGCAGGTATGGATGAAGAGAGAAAGGAACACACACATATGTATATATACACATACACACATATATATACATATGTACACATATATAGTCACACATAAATATAAGCATATATATATATGTATGTATATATATATAAAGAAATGAAATAATGTTATTTGTAGCAATGTAGATGGAACTGAAGACCATTACCTTAAGTGAAGTGTCTCAGGAATGGAAAAATCAATAAAGGACATGAGAAACTAAGAAGGCAGGGGGAGGCATTGAATATTCCTTTGCAATTCACTTCTGTAAATTAGTATCTATATTCATACAAAGGATGGCCTCCTATTGATATTGTGGATGTCATGAGGCTAGTGGCAGGCACCTGATGCCAGCGATGTCAATAAGCCTACCCACTATTATCTCTGGACAAAAATTTCTCAATTGAGCTATGTCCCTGATGTAGGAAGTCATCAACTCTAGAGTTGCCATGTGTGATTTATCATTCTGAGAATCATAAGCCAAGCAAGTTTGAGTTAAAAGAGTGAAACAAATACAGTTAGAGAAGAAAAGCAAGAACAAGAAATAGAAAGGAAAGATGTCTTATGTTTTTCTTTTTTTTCTGGTCTAGTTGCTAAAATTAGATCTTAAGAAACTGTGCGTTTCAGAACAAATTTTGATTACCCTAATTCCAGTTGAAATCAAATTATTACAGCTAATCAATTGGCAAAATTACAATTGTAATTATTGGTCTGGTTGTGACTACAAGGTTCATAAATATTTGGTGTACCTTGGGCACATTATCTGTAATGTCACTCTTTGATAGGACCTCCAGATTTCTCTTTTCTCGTTCTCTTATTTTCTCCTCCATGCTTGACATTGTATTTTAGAAGTTTCTTTTGTACTTGTCCCTCTTCCTTAGGTTTTCCCCTGGGTTTTCACTATTAGTAGCACATACAATGTTCTCTTCTGACTTCAGCTGCACTTATTACTTTAATTTCTGTCTGAACTCTAGTAACTTCCAAATCGACATTTCCAACTCTGATCTTTCTTTTGGTGCTGAGATTAATTTTATCAGCTGCTTGCTGAACATAACCAATATCTTCCTTATAAAAACACCAAACATGAAATCAAAATTGAATTTGCCACTTTCTCCCCAAGATAAACTCTCCCTCCTTTTACCCATTTCCTTTTTCCACTGAATGGCTTCTTTATCTGCCTATTTACTAAAGAACAAATGATAACTTCTCTTTAATATTGGTGAATCATTCTCTGCAAAGCTCCACCAACCTCATACCTTTATTCACTAATATTGTTAATTCTGTCTCATAAATATGTCTTCAACAATCTTTTCTCCAACTCTGCATATTTTTATTATTTTTCACCAGCATAATTTTGGTTTTAATGACAGACTTTTTAAAATTACACACTTCTGTACAAAGCAACTGAGTTATTACAGCTGTGGAGAATCCCAGAATAGATTTTTTTTTTATTAAATCATAGCTGTGTACAATAATTCAATCATGAGGTACAGTGCGCTTGTCACATATACAGTCTGAAATATTTTCACTGAACAGGTTAACATAGCCTTCATGGCATTTTCTTAATTATTTTGTTCAAACCCTTATACTCTACACTTAGTAAACTTCACCTACACCCTTCCAAGATGCACACTAGGTGTGGACCCACCAATCACCCTCTCTCCACACTTCCTCCCCCTCCCTTGCCTCCTTTCCTATATTCTTGTACTGAGATTGGGTTATAGCCTTCGTATGAAAGCTATAAATTAGTTTCATATTAGGACTGAGTACATTGGGTACTTTTTCTTCCATTCTTTGGATACCTTGCTAAGAAGAATATTTTCCAGCTCCATCCATGTAAACATGAAAGAGGTATAGTCTACCTCTTTCTTTATGGCTGCATAATATTCCATGTTGTACAAATACCACAATTTATTAATTTGTTCATGAGTCATTGGGCACTTGGGTTTTTTCCATGACTTAGAAATTATGAATTGGGCTGCAATAAACATTCTGGTACAAATATCTTTGTTATAGTGCGATTTTTGGTCTTCTGGATATATACCTAGTAGAGGAATTATAGGATCGAATGGCAGATCTATTTTTAGATCTCTAAGTATTCTCCAAAAATCTTTCCAAAAGGACCGTATTAGTTTGCATTCCCAGCAGCAGTGAAGAAGTGTTCCCTTTTCTCCACATCCGCGCCCGCATCTCTGGTTTTGGGATTTTGTGATGTGGGCTAATCTTACTGGAGTTAGATGATATCTCAAAGTAGTTTTGATTTGCATTTCTCTGATGGTTTAGCATGATGGGCATTTTTTCATGTGTCTGTAGGCCATGCGCCTGTCTTCTTTAGAGAAGTTTCTCTTCAAGTCCCTTGCCCAGCCTGAGATGGGATCACTTGTTCTTTTCTTGCTAATACGTTTGAGTTCACTATGGATTCTGGTTATTAAACCTTTGTTGGAGACATATCCTGCAAATATCTTCTCCCATTCTGAGGGCTGTCTTCTTGCTCTACTTACTATGTTCTTGGCTATGCAGAAACTTTTTATTTTCATCAGGTCCCAGTAGTGTATTTTTGATGCAGCTTCAATTGCCAGGAGGGGGCCTCCTCAAAAAATATTCGCCCAGGCTGATTCCTTCAAGAGTTTTTCCTGAGCTTTCTTCTAGCATTTTTAGAGTATCATGTCTTAAGTTTAAATCTTTAATCCAGTGAGAGTCTATTTTAGTTTAAGATAAAAGGTGTGGGTCTAGTTTCAGTCTTCTATAGGTCACCAGCCAGGAATTCACCCAGCACCATTTGTTAAACAGGGAATCTTTTCCCCATTGAATGTTTTTAATTGGCTTGTCAAATATCAAATAATGGTAAGTAGCTGGGTTCATTTCTTGGTTCTCTATTATGTTCATATATCTACCTCTCTGTTTTTGTGCCAGTATCATGTTGGTTTAATCACTATTGATTTATAGTATAGTGAGGTCCGGTAGTGTGATTCCTCCTGCTTTGTTTTTATTTCTGAATAATGTCTTGGCTATTTGAAGTTTTTTATGATTCTATATAAAATGATGTATTATTTTTTCGAGATCTTTAAAGTATGGCAATGGACCTTTAATAGGAATTGCATTAAAATTCTATATTGCTTTGGGTAGTATAGACATTTTGACAATGTTGATTTTTCCCAGGCATGAGCATGATATGTTTTTCCATTTGTTAACATCTTCAGCTATTTCTTTTCTTAGAGTTTCATAGTTCTCTTTATAGAGATCTTTCACGTTCTTTGTCAGATAAACTCCCTAATATTATATTTTCTTTGGTGCTACTGTAAATGGAATAAAGTCCTTGACTGTTTTTTCAGCTTGGCTACTGTTGGTATGTATAAAGGCTACAGATTTATGAGTGTTAATTTTGTATCCTGAGACATTGATGTATTTCTTGATCGCTTCTAAGAGTTTTGTAGTAGAATCCCTGGTATTTTCCAAATATACAATCATATCATCTGCGAAGAGTGAAAATTTGATTTCCTTTGACCCCATATGGATACCCTTGATCGCCTTTTCTTCCCAAATTGCGATGGCTAAAACTTCCATTACAATGTTAAATAACAATGGAGACAATGGGCAACCTTGCCTGGTTCCTGATCTGAGTGGAAATGGTTTTGATTTAACTTCATTCAATACGATATTGGCTGTAGGTTTGTTGTAGATGGTCTCTATTAGTTTAAGAAATGTCCCTCTATACCCATTTTCTTAAGTATTCCGATCGAGAAAGGATGATGGATATTATCAAAAGCTTTTTCTGCATCAATTGAGCGAATTATATGGTCTTTGTTTTATAATTTATTTATGTGCTGAATTATATTTATAGATTTACGTATATTGAAAGAGCCTTGAGACTCTGGGATAAAACCCACTTGGTCATGGTGTATAATTTGTTTGATGTGTTGCTGGATCCTGTTTGCTAGGATCTTGTTGAATATTTTTGCATCAATTTTCATTAGTGATATTAGTCTATAATTTTCTTTTCCTGTTGGGTCTTTTCCTGGTTTGGGGATCAAGGTGATATTTGCTTCATAGAATGTGTTGGGTAGTATTCCTTCTTTTTCTATATTTTGGAAAGATTTGAGAATATAAAACTTATTATATTTGAGTAATATGTAAACTTCCTCTTTAAAAGTTTGGTAAAATTCTGATGTGAAGCCATCTGGTCCCAGGCTTTTCTTTTTAGGAAGATTTTGTATAGATGATGCTATTTCAGAACTTGATATAGACTGGTTCAACATTCCCACCTCATTCTAGCTATGTCTTGGGAGGTGGCATGCTTCCAAGTATTCGTTGATTTCCTTCAGGTTTTCATATTTCTGAAAATAAAGTTTCCTGTAGTATTAATTAAGAATTTTTTGAATTTCTAAGGAGTCTGTTGTTATTTCATCTTTACTATTTCTGATTGATGAAATTAGAGATTTTACTCTTTTTTTCCTGGTTAGGTTAGCTAAAGTTTTATCTATTTTATTGACCTTTTCAAAAAACCAATTTTTTGATTTATTGATCTGTTGTATAATTCTTTTGTTTTCAATTTCATATAATTCTGCTCTAATTTTGGTTATTTCTTTTCTTCTGCTTGGTTTGGGATTGGAATGTTCTTCCTTTTCCAATTGCTTGAGATGTCCCATTAACTTGTTAACTTCCTCTATTTCTGTTCTCTTGAGGAAGGCTTGCAGTGCTATAAATTTCCCTCTTAGGACTGCCTTTAATGTATCCCAGAGGTTCTGACAATTTGTGTCTTCATTGTCATTTTGTTCCAAAAATTTTTTTTTTCCTTCTTAATCTTGTCTATGACCCAGTTATCGTTCAGCATGAGGTTATTCAGTTTCCATGTTTTTGTATGAGTATGCAGGTTGTTGTTGTTACTGAGTTCCACTTTTATTCCATGATGGTCTGAGAAGATGCAAGGAATAATTTCTATTCTTTTAAAATTGCTGAGGTTAGATTTGTCACCTAAGATGTGATCAATTTTGGAGTATGTTCCATGAGTTGATGAGAAGAATGTTTATTCAGTTTTGTTAGGAAAAATGTTCTGTAAATGTCTGTTAAATCCAATTGTTGGATGGTTAAGTTTTGGAGGTATTCAATTTCTAAAGACATCAGGAATTTGAATCCAAGAGAATTCGTCAGCCTCTCTTAATATTTCTTTTTCTTTTTAGGGCAAACTTTGGACTCAGTCAGTTACATAAAAATACTTTCTAAAGTATCTCAAGAATGGAAGAAAAAGTATCCAATGTACTCAGCCCTACTATGAAACTAATTAATGGCTTTCACATGAAAGGTATAACCCAGTTATAACCTAAGAATAGGGGGAAGGGGGAAAGGAAGGAGAGGATGGGGGAAGGATGAGTGGAGGGAGATTGATTGGTGGGATTACACCTGTGGTGTATCTTACAAGGGTACATGTGAAACTTAGCAAATGTAGAATGTAAATGTCTTAACACAATAACTAAGAAAATACCAGGAAGACTATGTAAACCAGTGTCATGAAAATGTGTTGAACAGTCTATAAAAACAGTGTATGGTGCCCCATGATCACATTAATGTACATAGCTATGATTAATAATAAAATAAATATTTTCTTTTTTAGATGTATTAAAATTATTACTGATAATATACGTTAGGACAAACCAATGATTTATAGGTGAGGACAGACCAATGTTTTATACATTAAGACAGACAAATGCTTTATAATATTGGAACATATATATAACCATAACCCACACAAAATTAATCACCATTTCATTTTTGAAAATGTTCCTACATATTTTTAATAAATCAAATAAGTTTAATTTGTTTTCCCATGACTTTTAGTCATCTTAATATTTCAAGTAGACCAAATCTAGAGTTGTTGTTTTTTTTGTTGTTGTTGTTCTGGGCCAAGTTTGAACCTGCCAGCCTTGGTGCATGTGGCCAGCATTGCAACCACTGCCCTACAGGCTCCAAGCCCCAGATTTAGAGTTTTTATTTTGGAAGGTTTGTCAAATATCAAAGGCCTAAAACATTTGTTTAAACAAAATTACAAGCCAAAATATTTTAAAGGAAATACATAGTCAACTGGATCACATGTAAATTCTTTCACAAATTCTCTTTTATGAGCTTCATTTAACCTGCACAGACCATCTACAAGCATTCTAAACTTTCTTTAACTTTTGCCCTGCCTTCCACTTTCTTACACAACCATTCTGTTTCAGGACTAAATTTATCACACAAGATTCTTTCTTTACACAATGCCATCCCCTTTCTGTCTAATTTCTCTTACTCTTAAAAACTTACTTCACACAAAACAGGATCCCAGTTTACCATAAAGTTACCCATTCACTCAGCCAAACTGATAACTGGAAGGTTTAAAAGGAAAGACTCTTATCCTTTGACAAAGATTCAGTTTCCCCAACAATTTAAACAACCAAATTATTACATTTTACAAATGAGAGACATTTTATGAAATATAAGATTGATAGAGGATTTTCCCACTCAGGGCTGGACAGAGAACCCCCATTTTTCAGGCTCATGTGAGCTTAGAAATCAGACCCCCATCTCCAGGCACAAACCCTCTGAGCCCCAGCAAGGTCATGAACAGAGCAGCCCGAAACCTTTTGGAGGCTCCACCCTGACTAAGGAGCACACACCCTAATCCCCTCTGCAGACAAAAATTGCAGCAAAGACCTAATAACATTGTCCAAGGTGAGACGCTGCATTCATTCATTTGCTAGAACAGTTTGTAAAGGTATTTTTCCATCTACCAATTCCTCGCCAAAACCTCTCTCAAGGCCAATTATTTATCCCTAGAAAAAGGACTTATTCAGGAAACTTCTAATCTGGGCATCCTCCCCCCTTCCAGAGGCTGTTCACTTTGGAGACCTGTTGCTTATATGGATATAGCCTCATCAAGCACGAAATTTACACTCTCTTCCCCAGATTTTCAAGGGCCATCCAGAGCTCACTGGACTGTCTGAATTGCAACACTTTTCAAGGCACAACCCCTCTGCCAATAGCTCTGGCACTCTCCACTCTCTCTTCATGCCCCTCAGTCCAACAAAATGCCATTTTATCACTGATCTGTGGCACATGGGCTCAATTCTTCAATTCCTGAGACCAAACATTCACTGAAGAAATTCCAGTAACAAAACTACAACATTCTTCTTAATGTCTTTTCATTTTCTCCCAAGTCCCACATGGCCACGTGGCTGCCACCAAAGACAGAAAGCAGAAAACCTGGAACTTCCAGTTTCTCTCAGAATAGCCAGGGGGCAAAGTTAGAGCAGGGAAGAAGGGCACACTCACACATTCGTTTCACCCCATGAAGGGGGGAACGTGAAACCCCACCTATTGTTACCCATCTCAGTCATTCTCAGAGCACTCACATGCACACAATCCCAACTCACTTCTTAACCTGGGCAGCCTCAATTTCCCACTCAAGCTGCCACTTAGCCATAGGAGGCAAACCAACACTCCCCTAGGTCCTATGAAGGGCCTCAGAGTTCTCTTGGTTACACCACATCCACACACTCTCACACACCTCTCAACAGACCTGCTGGTGATCTAATATCCAAGGAGTTGATCAGGCTCCTCTTCCACTAAAACTGTAGTGGGATCCCCAGATCGATCATACCTTGCCTTAGACGTCTCCCTGCATAGGTACCTGCTCCCGCATGCCAGTTCCTCCTGGTGTTTGACTCCTTGAAACTGCCTCCCTGGACTGCTCAGTGGTTCATGCCGCCCATGCCGATCAGAGGCCCCCACGTGGGTGTCCAGAGGATTGGGGGAAACTACCAGGTACATGTTCTTTCCAGGGGTGATCTCACTCCCTGGCCAGGGAACCAAAAATGTTGCAGGAAGACAAGGCCCAATGGAGTGAAAGAGCACCCAAACACCACATTTATAAGAGGAAGGGCTTATTCACCAGCCAGAAGCTTATAGCATAGAAGAATTCTAAATGGTCGCGCTTTAGATTTTTTTTTTTTTAATAATGGATAATCAATCAAGTTGGGGACAGACTTTGCAAGCTGACTTTTTACTTACAAAATAAATTTATAAATTTTTCCCATGTTATAAATATTTGCATTCCTATAATTTTGTCAATTTTGGTACAACTCAACATTACCTTCAAATGTCACTGCTGATTGAATGGTTATCAATTTAATAATAGATGTAGCTATTTAGTTTTCAATAACAATCTAAAATATATTTTAAAAATTCTCCTTTTTTCCACTCTTCTATGGTTGGTACATTTCTTCTGCATGACAACTGTTGGTTCTAAGGGGCTGTGATTCTTCAATTCTAGTTTTGTCTTTGTCTTATTTATTTATTTTTGGACTGCTATACCCTGAGACTGAGCAATTTAAAAAACAGAAATTTATTACACACAGTTCTGGAAATTGGTAAGCCTGAGATCAAGACACAGGTGAGTTTAGCTGCATCCTCCAGAGGGATGAGACAGTGTGTCCTCCCATAGCAGAGGGAAGGGGCAGAAGGTGTGGAAAAAGAGGGAAACTCTCTGGGATAAGCCCTTTTATATGGCTAATTAATACCAATCATGAAGGCAGAGTCCTCACCACGCAATCATCTCCTAAAAGCTATGCCTTTTAATACTGTTGCATTGGGGATCAAGTTTTAAAGTGAGTTTTAGAATGAACAAAAACATTGAAAGCATAGCAAACTTGCATGAACACTAACTCTTGCTAGGAAGGTTCAGTGTGTTTTTTCTTTTTTTTCATTTGTATGGTTTGGCTTTAGCATTTCATGCTATTAATATGTGAATTTATAGCCAACTTAGGACAAACTAATTTTCTAGTCTTCCTGCTTAGTTAGTTATTTTGAGTTGATTTTAATTTTAATTAAATGCAACTGACCATGATCAGTCTATCTTGCCTTGTTATTCCTTTGTCTCTATTGTGGAAACCACCTTAGCATGTAGTAGATCAACTAAGGGGAACATAGTTGTCTAGAGTTTCATGACCTTGCATTATTTGAACCTTGCTATTGAGAGCATTTCCACCATATGTCATACAAAGATATCTTTCCTTTTTTCCTGTATCTTTTAGTTTTGAGGATATTAAAAGATCTTGTTCAGGCATCTACTAACCATGTTTATTTAATAAGAAAAATGCATAGAGACTGATGCTATACAAAATCACCCTGTATATTCATTAGTCTTGAATCCCGTCTATAATGTAGAAATCCTACACCTGTTCAACTTATTTATTCTACTTATGAGCTGGAAAAGATTCTTGCACTCATGTAGCATAAAGCCAGGATAAAAATTAGGCTGTCTCCTGATCAAGTCCATACCTCATTCTTGGTGGCCAAAAGAGGTAAAGAAAGAACCATTCACATAGTTTCTCCCTAACACCTGAGTTGGTAGACTAATACTGTATTTTACTTACTATACTTTCTCTAAATCATGACATATATATTTAAAATATTTTCTACATAGGTAAATCTAATTCCATTGACTTATGGGATGGTTTCTACCATTTACACCCATCCTAGCTTCTGATTTTTACCTGTGAACCCACATATCACTGCAACACAACATTAATAAAGTAGCCCAAGGTATTTTGTTGGGAACAGAATGATAGTGTTGGAAAGAAAGGAATGATGAACTACAAAATCTTGAAAGTCACTAGGGTCATTCTTCAACTATTGCTCAGTCAATGTAAATTTCTACATCTCATTCAGTCACTCAGTTTTTTATTTCAATTCTGTTCACCCCACTAAAGAAAGCAACTTAGGTCATACATAGTAAAGACAGTGAAAGAAAAACAAATTGGCCAATCCTTTATATTCTTAAAGGAAAAAAAAAAAGAGAGAGAGAGAGAGAGAGAAGAGAAAAGGTGTATAGAAAGTGAACCATTCGAAAAGAGATTTGTCTTGGACAATGTTCTGTCATCATCTGTCATCAGATACTTTAACAACTAATAACAAATATTCATTAGTTAAAATAAGTTTTTATATCTTGCTGAAAACTTTGACATGATTTTAAATGCTATATTTGACCTTAGACTAGCAATGTATGAAAAACTTTTAAAGGAAAACTTCGTAACTGAAAAATTGGCTAAATTTTTCTTAATTTTTGAAATCTAGCTTTTAATCTCTCTCTAACCTGAAGGTAGAAAACACAATTTTCCTAGGATTATTGTCATGAAAAAAGCTACTCCTTTGTTTTTAGTTTGCTGCCCACCCCTCCTCTGTCCCTTCACATCAACACTCATCTATAAGATATTATTTTAATATTTGTTATTCCTTGATTGGAAACAATTTTTCTTCCCTGGGAAACTCAAGGTCATGAAATCCCCAGAGACAAGTAGAACAGACAAAATCTCGCAGAGCGAATGAATTGTCAGTTGTTTATACAAATTCAGCATTTAAGGGGAAAAAAAAAAAAAAGTTGTAATTATCTAGAAATTATGTCTCAGGTAAGAAACTGTTTTGTGAAAATCACATACCATTCAATCCTCCCAAGTTATTATTCTGCATCTTGAAATATTTTCAAAGAGATTAAAATACCTTTCCCAGGCATGACCTTTCCCAGGATGCCAACATTTTAAAACAGCCTCCCCATTCCAGATTCCTTTCCTGCAGATCCTTCTTTTCCTGCAGCTGCTAGATTGCAGCAGCTCCTTGGGTTGACATCATCTTTCCAAGTGGTTATTTATTGTCTCAAAAACTTCATACTTACATTTGAATAAATCTTAAATCTATCAGATGCTGAGCAATTCTGGGGGAATATCATGCATGTCACCCTTAAACCATTTTTTACAGTGTGTGTGTTTAGGCAGCACCACCAAAAATTAGGCTGGTTGCCAAACAACTATCATTAAAAAAAAAAAAAAAATCGAAGTAGATGAACTGTGTGGCAGGAATGTAACAAGTATAGGAAACAGGAAAGAATTTGTACTGATAATTAAGAACCACTGTCATTAAAGCAATTATTACCTTGAAGGGAATCTCAGCGAAATCAGGCTCCTGAAAGCAGGACCTTTACACACAAATGGAACTTAGTACCTTATTTAGACTACATATTGGAATCTCCTATTTGTGGAAATGTAGAAAGGCCATTTCTCACCTTCCCACATTTAATGTGACGGCCCTACCTAGATCCATTCTTTTCCAATTATACTCTAAGGGTGGAACACTCACACCATAGCCTACATAATTTCTAGAATGCTATAACAAAGTACATAATTACAAAATTACTGATTTCCCAGGACAATGAATCTACAGACACCCTTGCCTTGTTAAAACAGAAAGCTGTTCGAGCTGTGTAGTAGTGGAAATATTCTCAGTAAAAATACACCTGAGTGTGTAAAGGAGATAAAGTATTTTTCCAGCAAAGTAGGCTTTGCTGGTTCCATCTGGATTAAGTCCCTTTTGTGAAATAACAAAAATTTTTAAACATGTCTGTTTCCTTCTCTTTTATACTTTAAGGAATGAAATTGTCAAACTCTGAATTATTTGAGTTGCAATGACCAGATAATTTTGCACTTAATTTTCCTTCGTAAGAAAATTATCTACTTTTTTTTTTTTTTTTTTTTTACCCTAGAGTTTTTTTCCTTCTTCCCTGTCTCAGTGTGACTTGGTATCAAAGAAGAAAAATTATGGGAATGAAAAGACCATGAAAGCCTTTCTTCACATATTTTTCATTCACTGCAGGATAAAGTGCTTTTTAAAAGAGAAAACTCTTATTTTTGTTGTTGTTGTTGTTGTTTTTGTTGTTTGTTGTTTTTTAATCTTTTTTAAAGGCTAGGAAATAGCAAGATCAAAATTTATTTCTATGCCAGAATGTATTTGAGTTTCATATTATAAGTAATGATATAAAAACAAAATCTGTAAAGTGTTCCAGGTTTGTTTATAAGCATCCTGTTAGTAGTCCACGATATCAATTATTAGAACTTCTCAGCAAGTGTGGATGTTGTAAAGATTTTAGTATTTCCCATGCCTCTGCATTGTAGGAGTTAGATTTTAAATATTCATGGCTTGAAATGCCAAAATGTGTTGCTGCGAGATGTTGTGCAGTCTCTTTTGGTAGAGATATTTAGAAACAGGATAGACACCTCTCTTCTTAGTTTAAATGTAACTGTGTCTAGAAGCAAGGAGAGACATACTGGCCTCTGGAGGTATTTTTAAGCTCTATAATAGATGATGTGGGTGTGCAGGATTTCAGAGTGGTCTTCAGACAGACCATATGGTGGAGACCTTCTAACACTTAGAAATTTATAAAAATTTGTCTTACATAGCACACTTAAGGAATATATTTCAGTGAACTCTAAATATCGTAATTTTAATATATTAACTTGATTTAACAATCAGGTAATATTCATTGAATGCCATAAATATGTGTGGTAGGCTAAAAAATGTCTCCCCAGAAAAGAGATCAAGCTATGAGAAGATTGATGCTTTCTGAGGGCTGGGAGGGAGAAACGGTTTCATGACTGTCTCTTAGCTTCTGGTTGTTTGCAAATTTTTGCATCTTTTGGCAGAGTTTGTATCACCCTCTTCTGCTTTTGTTTTCACATGGGGCATTTGTGTGTGTGTGTGTGTGTGTGTGTGTGTGTGTGTGTGTTTGTCCAGATTTTCATGTTTTATAAGGAAACATTTGTGCTCAACTTCGGCCCACCCTAATGACCTCATCTGAACTTGATTATCCACAAAGATCTTATTTCCAAATGAGGTCACATTCACAGGTACTAGGACAAAAGACTTCACCATCTTTTTTAGGTGCACAATTCAATCCATAACAATGAATACGTCAGAATGAATGTAGATCACCTTTCTCTGCTTCTAGGTTGGATGGATAAAGCTGTTCCAATCTGAACTGAGTAGCTCCCACTCCAACTGTATTCCTACTACGTGGGAGCAGTCTCTCAACTAACTTTGCTTTGTTCATCCACCCTCCCAACACCCAACACCATCTTTCTCAGAATAGTTATTAAGGAGCTAGAGCTGTAACTAGGTGACATATACACAGGGAGAGAGGAAAAAGAGAGATAGTAGACTGAACATTGTTTTATGAAATATGTCATCCCCTTGAATATCAATGCCATTTGAGAAGCTTGGAGAGAATTCCCAGTGATGGGGTGGGAGAAACTGACACCAAATTTCTGTAGGTAAAACAAATAAATGGGAAGTGAGGGAGCCGGGAATGTAATGTGCATAGGCTATTATGCGTGCCTATGCAAAAATAGCTAATGTTCCAGGAGTTCTTAGGGAAGGCCAAGATTGGTTAGTTTGTTTTAAATACGAGTGAACTGAATTACAAATAAGAATCTCCTGTAATGGGAGAAGTGGGGAAATGTATGAAAAAGACGGGGACTGAATACATGAGAGAACAATTTGGTGGGACGAGATTTATAGTGGTGCAACTATTAGTTGTGGACGCATGTTCAAGGTCTTTTCCCTGTATTATAGTTGGGGCTCTAAAGACTGCAAATAACAGAAACTAAGCAGAGTTTTTCATTACAAAATTATTCAATTCATAAGTTTATATTTTTATGTATACTTTTTGAATCAGATACTATTTCTCCCATGATGTTGAGATGTAGAAGATAATGTGTGAGGATCTGATTATAGGTGATAAGTCAAGGGCTAAAAGAATAGAGTTGTTAGGACTCTAAATTTAGTTATTATTATTATTTCTTTTTTTTGGCTGGGACAGGGTTTGAACCCACCACCTCCAGTATATGGGACTGGAGCCCTACTCCTTGAGCCACAGGTGCTGCCCTAGATTTAGTTATGATGATAACTTTCAGCTCTAAACATTTTTTAAATAAGTGACAGACAAAAAGGACAATAGAGCTCTTATTCAGGAACAAGGAGAGACTAAACTATCATTGTTAAAGACCTATAGGGTGTGTTTCTGAAATTCTATATCCTAAGTGTTTTTAATTTTTAAAACAACCTGACAATCTGCTCTGTCATAAAAATCCAAAATTGGACTAATATTTTTCCTATTTGTCAAGTTTTGTCTCCTCTAAATTGCATTTTAATTTTGCAAAACTCTTTTGTCTCCATAATATGTTCCCATGTGAATTACAATATGGAAAGTTAGGATGCCCATACTAATTGAAAGATAATTCACACAGAGTTATGAGTCCTATAGTCTGCCCTGTGACGCCAGCCTGGCATTCAAACAGTATCTTCTGGGTATGCTTAGAGCTAGCTCTATTCTCAGTGATGACTGACAGTGCAGCACCACTTATTAAATGCAATGTTTTGAATTTCACTTTAGCATTTGAATAATTATTTTTAATAGTGCACCAATCAGAACTCAAAAGAGAATTTCCAAAAACAAACATTAGTTCCCTAGCTTGCTCTTCTCAAGTACCTCTGTGTTAGCCTTCATGAGATTCATTCATAAATAGTTGTTATCACGGGTAATATTAACTGTGAACCATGCGATGTGAATTCTCTCAGTAGAAGAAACATAAAAAAACCTTTGCAAGTACAATTCCATCAGAAGATTATGTTTCAATAACTCAGCATTTTTTCCTGGCAGCTAGGTGTTTATTATACTACAATGTAGGTATATGATTTCTTCTAAATGTGTTAATTGTATTAATGTTTATATTAGCATTCTTTTTTATAAGAGAGCCAATATACTCATCTTGTTATTATATTATTTCACTATTATCTTTTATAATACTTAAACTTTGACTAGTTTCTATTTTTTTAATTTTAATATTGAGTATGTAATGAGTCCTACAGATATTTATTAAGAAATCATTTAGTTGTCATTTATTTGTTGTTATTTAGTGTATCACTAGAGCTTCATAACTTGGAAATATTTGGGAAAATATGTGAAGAAATGTGCATTTTTAAATAATTTCTTCTGGTTAGTTGCCTAGAATAGACTATTTTAAAATATACATGCCTTCACTTATTTCCCCAAGTATTTCATTTGCAGTAGAATGCTTATTGCAACTCATTTTACAATTGCAAAGATGCGGAAACAACATAATCAACTCAGGAATGGATTAAAAAGCCATGGTGTATGTATGCCATGGAATACTACTCAGCGGTAAGAAAAGATGGTGACTTTACATCATTTGTATTATTAACCTGAATGTTGATGAAACACATTCTTCTTAGTAAAATATCACAAGTACCCAATGTACTCAATTTTATTATGAAGCCAGTAGACTAACACCCACCCACATAGGAGAAAAATTTCATTCTATTCAAGTTGGGGGGTGATTAGGAGGAAGGAGCCACAGAAAAGGGGGATTGGTGTGCTCCCAACTTAAAGGTGACAAGGTAGGGGTGTAAGGTACAACTTTGGGGTGCAGAACATAACTACAAGAGGGACTGTACCTAAAAATTTTTAAAATTGTGGCCTGGTTCTTTGTATCCTCATAATAACTCTGAAAAAAAAATTTAAAAGGTTAATTTTTTGTCAAAATATATGAAAATAGTCTTTTCAGAGAAAAACAAATAACTACAAATAAATATATCAAAGATGAAAGCATTTACAGTCAAACAAAATTGAACTGCATTTTATATAGCCACCACTGTGGAAGCAAGAGGTACTTTTCACTTGCCCTACATAGTCTAGATATGACATTTTGATTAAAAGTAGAAATTATAATTACAGATTTTCAAAAGCATTGATTTGTAGGGTTTCAAGTTTACTATACTCTGAGCATTGTGCATACAACCAAAGAGAGTAATTTAGAAGAAATAAAAGTAAAATTTAAAAAGTTGGGTTTCCTAAAAATTTAGCATGAACATATATTTCTATTTACATATTCTGATATCCGTGCATTTGTATGCGTATTTATCAGTGTACCTGTATATGGTCTATTATAGTGGCCAGCTTTTAAAATGGCTTCCAATAGTTCTCACCATCTAGAATTTGAGTACTACACAGATCCATGCTCCCTAATGTGCACTAGACCTAGTGCCTGACTACTAATGAATTGAATACGGTAAAGTAATGATCTGTTACTTCAAAGATTAGACAACCAACAAAAAGACTCTGGCTTTTCTCTCGCTCTCACTTGTTCCCTTGAATGGAAATCAAATCTCCTGACAGAAAAGCCCTTCAATCACAGACTTGAGGGTGGCTTTGACCAATGCCCAATGTGAAACAGTTGAACAGTCCCTTAGGAAAGTAATCCTGCGAACAGCCACATGGGTGAGCTTGGAGGCAGATTTGTTCCCTCCTTCTAAACCCCCCAAGCTTGCTGAACCCTTAAAGAAAAACGCAGCTTTGACCACTACCTTGAACACAGTTTTAAGAGACCCTGAACCAGAGGACCCAGCCAAGGTGTGGCCAGCTTCATAAGTAACAGAAACCATGAGTTATTAGATTATTGTTTTAAGCCATCACATTCCAAGAAACTTTAAGGAGCCAAAGCTAATGAATGCATCCATGTATTTATCTATATCAACAATGTCAGATTTGTTTGGTATTTACTACTACAGATACTCCAGCTTAAAAATGTCATGGCAAAAATCCTAGGCAAATGTCCTTGAAAGGCACAGTAGTTATTTCTTTTTCTATTAATAAGCTTGCATAAATAAGCTTAAATTCTAGAAACCAGAAAATACATACTTTACAAGGTAAACTCTGGTTACAATACTGTAACCAAAGACTACAAATACTTTGTGATGACTTATATTTCTGCTGGTTCAGCAATAACATAATTGTTTTTAATTTTTAAACGATGACACTGTAGGCTGAGTAAGCTACAATGTAAGCTATTTAACACATTTTTATGTTTTCTTCATTTTTTTTTCAGTTGCTTCCTCCTACTTCCCATCATGAAATAATATTCCCACTTCTTTTTTCAGATTCTGCTTCAGATGTAGCAGTATGGTGCTTTCCATCTCAATTATACCATGTGTACTTATTTGTCTCTATGCTGACTTTGGAAAATTAATTCCAGGAGTTCAAAGCTGTATGGTTCAAAGATAGACTTTACAGAACAAAATAAAAAAGAAAATGCTGACATTCATTTCCCAAATCATACAATGAGTCAACGTTTCAAAGAAACTCATTTTATGAAATGCTTAGAAAGTAATAATATTTTATTTTAATTTTGCTTTTTATTGATCATAATGTTAAAAATGATATTTCATAGCTTATAATAAAGCTCTCACATATATGCCTTTATTTTCTCCTAATTAAAAATCTTATGTTAGCTAGTAATAGCCTCAATTTTCACATGAAGAAAATGATGCTTAGAGGTGGTAATTAAGGTGGATATGGTCTCAAAGCTAATAAACAATTATGTTGAAAATAAAATTGATATAACTTGAATTCAAAACTCTGCTTTTTATTGAGACTAAGAATATTAAGCCTAAACACCAATACCCAGGACTAAGTCATTGGGAATTCAGAATTACATAATTCTGCTTCCCTTTTCTACACTTTGATTTTCCCATCAATAGAACATCCATTAGACTAGATAATTTCTAATGACTCTAAAAACTTTAATGTTTAAATAGCATGATACTACTCAGCTCATTATTCACACTTAATAGCAAACCTTAGAACAGTATGCAGAAATAATAGCCTAAAATATCTATTTTATACAATAGATTCTATTAGAAGTTAAGATAATATTTTCCAAACTAAAGGTATGGAAATTTAAACACACAGATGGTCCCTGACTTAGGATGCTTCTACTTAACAATTTTTTTTTTTTTCTAATTCAACAGAAATTAGATTTTGAGTTTTGAGAATTTGTGCCATTTTTGGAAAGGAAACTAGCAAAATTCTCTCCCCCAGCCTGAGTAAGAGTGGAAGCTTGACAATCTTGTAAGACAATGTCTTGAAAATAAATAAACTACCCATGAGACACTGACACAACAGGTTTTAGCTTCATGTACCAGTAGGGCTACATACAATGACAATGTATGCAAATCTTCAAGATATGATATAATCAAACTGTTATACAACTAGGTTTGCTTTTGTTTCTAGAAACCCTGGAAAGAATAAGAGTATATCTGTAAAAGGCAGTCCAGGGCACTTACAACTTAGACCTAAAATGTCCAAAACAAACTATGGAATCAAAATGTGTGTACCCCTATAATACTCTGAAATTTTTAAAAATGAGGTTCACTGTGATGAAGAGTGATAACCAGAGTAGAATGGTGAATCAGTGGAGAATTATAAACATATACAATTGACTCCAATCTACATAAATGTAGATGGCTTCACATCTGGATTCTACCAAACCTTCAAAGAGGAACTAGTACCTATATTATATAACCTTTTCTAAAACAGAGAAAAAGAAACACATTTCATGTGTTTCCTCAACACATTTCATGAAGCAAATATCACCTTGATCCCCAAACCAAGAAAGGGCTCAACAGAGAAAGAAAACTATAGATCAATATCAGTAATGAATATCAATGTAAAAATATTCAATAAGATCCTAGCAAACAGAATTCAACGACACATAAAAAATGTTATATACCATGATCATGTTGAATTTATCTCAGTCAACTTGATGGCTGGAATATAATCAAGTTTGGTTCAACATATGTAAATTTACAAATATAATACACCACATAATTAAAATTTTAAAAAGACCATATGATTCTATCAATTGATGCAACAAGGCTTTTGATAATATCCAGCATCCTTTCATGATTACAACACTTAAGAAAATAGGCTTAGATGGGACATTTCTTAAACTGGTACACCCCTCTACAGCAAACCCACAGCCAATATCGTATTGAATGGAGTAAAATTGAAAACATTTGCACTCAGATCTGGAACTAGACAAGGATATCCATTATCACCACTGCTGTTCAGCATAGTGCTGGACATCCTAGCTATTGCAATCAGGCAAGAGAAGGAGATCAAAGGTATTCAAATAGGGACAGAAGAGGTCAAACTCTCACTTTTCGCAAATGACATGATCTTATACCTGGAAAACCCCAGGGATTCAATTACAAAGGTCTTAGAAGTGATGAAGGAATATAGCAATGTCTCGGGATACAAAATCAATACTTAAAAATCATATATGCCAACAATTGTCAAGCCAAGAATAGAATCAAAGGCTCTATTCCTTTTACAGCAGTGCCAAAGAAGATGAAATAACTTGAAATATATCTAACAAAAGTCATGAACGATCTCTATAAAGAGAACTATGAAACCCCGAGAAAAGAAATAGCAGGAGACGTTAACAAATGGAAAAATACACCATGTTCATGGTTAGGAAGAATCAACATTGTTAAAATCTTCAACATTGTTAAAATTTCCATAGAAAAGAAATAGCAGAAGATGTTAAACAAATGGAAAAAAACACACCATGTTCATGGTTAAGAAGAATCAACATTGTTAAAATTTTCAACATTGTTAAAATTTCCATAGTCCCCAAAGTAATCTGCAGATTTAATGCAATCCTCATCAAAGTACCAATGTCATACTTTAAAGAACTTGAAAAACTAGTATCTTGCTTTATATGAAATCCAAAAACCCTGAATAGCCAATACAATAGTTATAAATAAAAACAAATCAGGAGGCATTACACTCTCAGTCTTCAGGTTACTCTATAAATCTATAGTGATCAAAACAGCATGCTACTGGCCCAAAATAGATAGTTAGAAATATGGAGAAGAATAGAGAATTTTCATTTGATCTTTGATAAGCATAAAAAAAAAAAAAAAACATGCACTGGGGAAAAAGATCCTTGTTTAACAAATGGTGCTGGGCGAACTGGCTAGCAACCTGTAGAAGACTGAAACTGGACCCTCTCCTCTCACCACCTACAAAAATTGATTCTCGGACGGTGCCTGTGGCTCAAAGGAGTAGGGCGCCAGCCCTATATGTCAGAGGTGGTGGATTCAAACCCAGCCCCGGCCAAAAACTGCAAAAAAAAAAAAACTTTGAGATATCATCTGACTCCAGAAAGATTAGCCCACATCACAAAGTCC
Source organism: Loris lydekkerianus (assembly GCA_963574355.1). Classification (NCBI taxonomy): domain Eukaryota; kingdom Metazoa; phylum Chordata; class Mammalia; order Primates; family Lorisidae; genus Loris; species Loris lydekkerianus. The sequence continues at coordinate 58,672 of CAUYPK010020663.1, read as the reverse complement.
CAAAACTACAGATGCTGGCATGGATGTGGAGAGAAGGGAATACATTTATTTTGCTGGTAGGACTGAAAAGTAATACAACCCTTATGGAAAAAATTATGGGGAATCCTCAAAGAACTAAAAGGTGACCTTCCATTTGATTCTGCAATTCCATTATTAGCCAGAAGAACATAAATCATTTTACCACAAAGATATTTGCACCAGAATGTTTATTGCAAACCAGTTCTTAATTGCTAAGTCATGGAAGCAAACCAAATGCTCATCACGCTATGGATAGATTAACCATTTGTGGCATATGTATACCATGTAATACTGTTCAGTCATTAAAAAGGTGGAGACTTTACACCTTTTATGTTTACCTGGATAAAATTGGAACACATTCTTTTAGTAAAGTATCTCAATAATTGGGGGAAAAGTATGTACTCAATACTATTATAAATGAATATATAAACACTACACAATCATACAAATGATAAAACACAAATATAGTCTAGAAATGGGGAGGCATAGGGAAGGGAGCAGGGTGATGGGTGGGAAGAGAGAGGGCGTTTGGTGGGATCTCGCCTAATGTGCACAATGCAAGGGTATATTTCAAAACCAAGAGTAAATTTTAAACATCTTACGACAAAAAGTAAGTAAGTGAGGTGCTGGTTATGTTAATCAGTTAGATTTAAACATTCCACATTGTATATCAAATAATCACATTGTACCCTGTAAATATATACAGTTATGATTTTAATTAAAAAATAAATTAAAAATATATCAAACTTTTAAAATAGGGAATAGTAGTTTTCACATTCTGTAATGATACTGTGTTAAATTACAATTAAATAAATTACTTTATATTCAAATATACTTTTTTTTGAGATGAGGTGAGAATCATTTGTATTTTTATTTTGTTATTATCTTATTGTGAAATCAACCATTATGCAAGTATCTATTTGTTAAGAAGTTGTCTGATATAAAATTACATTGTCACAAATATCCTTTTGACAATAATCTTCTCACAAATACATTTTATAAGAGAAGTCTTGTGTATATAGCTTTGCAAAAGACAACAGCAAATACAAAGCTTATGCCTTTGTTTTCTACAATATTACAAAATATAGACCACCTAAATTATCATTCATTTTCTTAAATGATTGTTTCAACAAATCATGTTTCAGATAAAATGTCCATAAAAATTATAATTATGTTTCAAAATATAATGTTTTAATTCCAAACTGTTGTTGATTTGGGGTATATTGCTGTTAAGGACCAAGATGTAAAAAAATTGTTTTCTTTCCTACTGAACTATTCTATAAAAAATAAACAAACAATAAAATGGATGATTCAAAGTAGTATATTTTGCGGATAATTATGCATATACATGTTAAAGCTGCATTTCAAAGGCATGCTTAGACCAAAACACCAGAATTCCCTATTGAATTACTGAGGATTTACAGTTAAATAATTTTGTAAGACAGGATTTTGAATTTTTTCTATAAGATATTCCTTTTCACAACATTTTTAGCACTTTTGGATCATATATGAACACTGTAGTAGGTACAATAGGAATATAGACATATAGAAACCATGATTTTTCTCAAAGCACACATAATCTGGAAAGTAAAATTTAAAAGATAACTGAATATGTAGATACAGCATAAAGTAAGAGATATCATTAACACATGTAATAAAAAACTCTGGAAGATGAGATTTCTTTTTGAAGGTGAGAATAGTTTCACCAGTAAATACTGAAGGATGAATAGCATTTGGTATTTTGATGAGTATATTATTATTTTAGGGCTACTATAATAAAGTGTCACAGACTTGATGACTTAAATCAATAGAAATTTATTCTATTGTGATTCTGGAGGCAGAAGTCCAAAGTTGCAGTGTTGGCTGGGCCGTGGTCCCTCTGAATCCTCCACAGAGACTCACTCTGTGTCTTTTCCTCTTTGGACTCTTATAAGGAGACTTGTCATTGAATATGGACTCCATCTAGGATAAAGACATCTCAAGATTCTTCACTTTTATTTTCATCTGCAAAGATCCCTTTCCCAAATCAGCTCACATTCATAGCCTCAATGGTTTAGGAATATGAATACATATTTTGGGTGATCACCATTTAACAAACTACAGGTGGAGATTGGCATGAGAGCTTCCTGGGAAAAGGGAATAATGTGAACTCATTTATAGATAAATAAAGAAAGCAGCATGGTTTAAGAGGAATAATTGAGTAATTTAGAAAAATAGTGAAATACATGACTATTTGGAAGGTCAAGTGGAAACAGATGAGTAAAGTCTTTGACTAGAAGCCCCCCAAATGCTGGAAGTTCTCTGGTTGGTAATAGAAAAATATGGAGGTGTATATAGCAGGGATATGACATGATTAGATTTTAGTTTCTAAGAACATTATTAGATGTGAGGAAGGAAAATAAATGACAGAGAAGATTGAAAGATCAAATTTTCTAGCCAGGTGTTGCAGACATGTGATTCAATTATGAAAATTATTAATTCAAAAATTTACTAGAAACGTACTATTAAAATATAAACAGACATAGACTTAGAACAATATAAAAACAAATATTATATAGGAAACTGTTATGCGCATACATGGGACTGTGGTTATCATACCGGACAGGTCACACATAGAATATGTCCATCATAGAAAGTTTCCACTGGACAACACTAGGGTAGGTCCTGTTCACTGGGCCAGTGACTAATTTGAGGATATAAGTTAGACAATTCTCTTCAGCATCATCATTTTTGAAGGGGACTTACACATTTTCTTCTATAAGAAGAAACAAGCAGACAAAAATACCCCAAGTTCTAACTCCATGATAGTTTGCAACTACTTAATGTTTGGAAAGAGTTTTAGGACTTTTTCTAGCAAAATTGCTAGAACTGACATAGCCATGATCCAGTGGGAGAGATGTTATGTATTAAATTTAATAAGATATGATGTATGTGTTCAATAAAGATTTCTAATATAGATATAAGATTCTGTAGAGATTTTAATTTTTTTTTTTTTTTTTTTTTTTTTCCCAAATAAAGAAAGCATGAATGTGAATTAGGTGTTGCTGTTACATGATTAAGTTATATTCAAACACTTTCAAATACAAAATTTGGAGGTTACTAGCAGAATTTTCAAAAACTCATGCTCCTTAGCTGTCTTGGTTTATTTTTAGATGTCCCTAAAAGAACATTATGTAAGAGGTGAGGAAGACATAAAGAGGAATTGTTTTTCCTGAAATGAGATGTAAGAAATTAATAGCAGGTGCTCTGGCACATGAACAAACGGCCTCTGGAGGCCCAGTAGGAAGCAGCCTTTTTACAAAAAGACTTACTTGCCTGTTACTGTTAACAAATCTTCACTCCATGGGTTTTCTCTTATTCATGTTGCTGAGGTTTTTTAAAATCTATTTTTAATTTATTTTCTCATGATAAAATGGAGAGGATTGAGGGTCCCTGAGCTCAGTAGTAGTTCTTGTAGTGAAGTGAAAAGCTTTCTGTATTCTTAAATATCAAACGTTCTCCCATTATGATGTTGTTTATTACCAGACAAAAGTTTGTGGATTATCTCCCCAGCACAATATGGCAGGCCACTACTTCATCTGTTCTTACTCTATGATCTTACAAAATGCATCCTTCTTAAACAGAAATGTTGAAGTGTATATTAACATCCTCAAGGGTTTTTGAAAGCCATCAGCTTCATAACTCTATTTCTATCTCGAGCACACATTTACCAGATGTTATTTATAAACTTAGCCATCATTAAACTTTATGAGAATTATAAACTAAGATAAACAACATGCTGAAATACATGATTACCATTCTTCTGGAATGTTTGGGATACATTTGAGGTCCTCAGTGGAGAAATATAATCATATTTCCTCCAATGCTTTAATGTTACTGCTAACAGTGTCGCCAGAATACTGGAGTCATAGAAACACAGCATTTTATTTATGATTATGACTAAGGTTTAAAACCTTAGTTTTTGTAGAGAAAGGTCAAAATCCATTTTTGTATGCTACCAATTGAAATGATGCTACTTACCATGACTTTTGGATTTTCTTTAGAGATAAACAGGAGCAACAAGGGACACAACTTTTTCTAAAATCAAAGACCATCCTCCAAGTACAATGAGCAATTCCTGTGGACTCTGTATTAGGATTTTTGTAGAAATTTAAATGTTGATAAACTTAACTGGTTTCTACAATCAAGCCCAGTTAGTGATTAGATCTTTGCTTTTAGGAATTCTTCCACATTCATCAAAAAATAATACAGTATAGGGGAGAAAAAAGAGAAGAGAGAAAGAATAATGGAAAGGTGGAGAGACATTGGCTTCTTGAGTCTGTCTCATAGACCAGAATTTTCATTTCAACAATTTCATTGTTTCTGCACTTTGTTATATGTATGTTATATGAAAGGAATCTATAGAATGATTATTTCAGTAATTAAACAGAATTAATTTGAAATATTATTTTTGAAATATTATTTTGCTAAAATATGACAATGACTCATTTTAAGTTATATGTCCATGTTGCAGTAGAGACTTCAGTGTGGAAAGTTTTGTTTTATTAAGAAAAAAATTCATGAGGTTATCAAGACCATTACCTGTAGTGAGTGAATTTTTTAATTTACACCTTTATTTTTTATTTTACCTGAGTTTTCTATATTATAGAATGTATCAAATAATATGAATATCTTATAACACTGCTATTCCAAAGCTGTCCTGAGGCACTTCTGGTCTGCACATTGTTTTTTGTTTGATTTGTTTTAATTCATAATAATAACATACAGAAATAAAAATTAAATAATTAGAAACTGTTATAGGAATTTGACAGAATAATTGTATGCCTGTTTCTTTCTTTCTTTTTTTTAATCTTCTATTGCATTTTATTGATTGATTGAATGATTGATTGAGACAAAGTCTTACTCTGTTGCTCTGGGCAGAGTGCTATGGCGTCCTAGCTCATAGCAACCTGAAACTCTAGAGTTCAAGTGATCCTCTTGCCTCAGCCTCCTGAGTACAGGTGCTCACCACAATGCCAGCTAGTCTTTTCTATTTTTAGTAGAGATGGGGTCTTGCATTTTGCTCAGGCTGGTCTTGATCGAACTCCTGAGCTCCAGCAAGCCACCCACCTTGGCCTCCCAGAGTGCTAGGATTACAGGTGTGAGCCACTGTGCCTGGCCAATTGCATTTTATATCATATTAAACCCCCGAGAGAGACTCAAATAACAAAATCAGGAATAAAGGGGTGCTCATTCATTCATCCCTTAGATCAGTGATTTTCAACCAGTGTGCCACAGCATATTGGTGTGCTGTGAGAAGATCTTAGATGTGCTGCTAAAATGTTAAAGATTAATTAAATTAAAGATAAATTTTTAAAGATAAATTAAACTATTTAAATTAAATTATTTTCAAAAGAATTTCAAAGCAAAAAAATAAAATAAATACATTTTAAAAAGAAGTTCAAAGCATGGTAAGTATATTCTTTTTTTTTTTTTTTAGCTCTTTTTTTTTTTTATCAGTGTAATTTAAGTTTAACCATAGGTTCAAGTGTGTTGTGAGATAAAAAAAGATTGATGTTTATGGGCCCTTTCCTGAGTAAGGCCTTGGGACAGACACTTCTGAGATCATTTGTAGAGCAGGTTCCTCATAGCTGGGTGCATTAGGAACCCCCATGCTTTAGAATTATATGGGGGTTGTCTACAGCTATACCAACCTGAATGAACCTGATCTTGATTCATCTTGGAAGCTAAGCAGGTTTGGGCCTGGTCAATACCTGGATGAAAGAATTAGTTGGGGGTTTACTAACAATGCAGAATCCTAGGCCCTACCACAGACCTCCACAGTTAGAACTGCTGGTGGGGGTGGGGAACGAACTCTAAGAATCTTCATTTTAAATACTTTCCTCAAGCAATTCTGTAGCAAATAGAAGTTTGGCAAGTCATTCCCTGAGAGTCTGAAAAGAAAACTAGGAATGCTGTAGTGTTGAGGTCCCGAAGGTTAAGCACCACAGAAGGACCCACAGCTATAGCGTTTGCCAGCCAGGAGTCCGTGATCTTCCTGAAAAGGAAAGCCACGCGTGCTAGGTAGAGGTTTGGGTTTGAGTCCTGGCTTGGCCTCTCCATGATTCTGGGCTAGGGATGCATGCCAAATAGGGATAATTAGGTCCACCTCTCAGAATCACTATGAAGACCTAGTGGGCATGGAGTAGTTCTGACTGAATAACCTGGGGTTTATTGGGGAAGATGCTCATTCCCTGTGTTATGTCCCTAGGCAATGACATCAGTGGGCTCCCAGCAACCCAGGCTAGTGCAGACCTATTTCTCTGGGTTGAGAACCAAAAGCTGGGTTGGGGTGTATGCCTGTTTCATATTAAAAAATGGAAATTTGTATTTTATATGTCTTTTGAAATTACTTTATTAGGCAATTAATTTTGTTGCATTTTACAGAACTATTCATTCATGGCAAACTGATGAGTGTGGAAATAAATTTGGTCTGTTACTATACACAGCTTAAGAAAAATGTTCTGGAAGATCTTTGAAATTTGAGCTAATGTAGAGAAGAAAAATTCCCATTTCTCCCCCTCTGCTTGCTTTTCTGTTATAAGAAAATGTCTTAATGTGGCAAGTGCCTCCAAAGAATAATAAAAAGGCACACGTTCTCTGCCCTCAAGCAGGATACAGCCAAAACGAGATCAAGAAATCCAGGCCCAAGACAGTGAACAGTTTCCAGATTCCCCAGGTCACTGTCAGCTTCACAAGCTGATTGTCCTTATTCTTGATAGTTTCCTGTAGAGGAGTAGGCAGGAAAACTGTGTTAGGAAAGCTGTTTTAAAAAGTTATTAATTAGCCTCTTGGTTTCTCAATTTCCAGTCTCATTTATCCTTAAATCTATTCATCAAAATACACCCAATTGGGCCCCACCACAATCTCCTCCTGCAGACCTACCCATCTTCACTTCTTTTTTCATGTCTCACTATATATACTATACACACCTTTGTGTAGAACTTTATTAATAAAAATTACTTTCAGCTCCAAAATGTGCCATGCCCTTCTCAACAACTGTGTCTGGTGTTCTGCCAATGTTTACTGTTTGCTCATACACATGTCCCTTGTGATCAGGCTGTGATCATTCTTCTCGAGATTCTGAAATCTAGGCTTAAGAAACTGTTTTTCTCTGGGACAGTGTATGTTTCATCACAGAAAACATGAAATACACAGTGGTTTCTATAACTTCTGCCTGTCACTTTCATTCACATTTCATTGCAACCAAGTCAAATAGCCAAGGTTACTGAGTTAAGGAGGGGTCTCAAGAAAGGGCCAGCAGGGAAGACGTTCATGACATGGGTATTTGTGAACAATATGGCAATCTATCACATAATCCTTAAGATTTAATGCCAGAACACTGCTGGCTTTCCTCTGTATATGATTCTGTGTTAGAAACATCTGTGTCCATTTTTTTCCTACTAGCCTAAAAATGAATCCACATTAGTACTGCTTATTACAATGATTAGCATATATTTGTGTTGAGAGAACCAGACTGACACCACTTTAGGTGTTAAGTTTCGTTTTCTCCGCCATTTTGTTTGGAAAGTTTCACTTTCCTGTAAAAGCAGGCATTTCCCCGAAATGATGAGTCACCAGCTTCCAATTAGGAACTGCCCTCTGGATCAGGCCATATGGCAGGTCCAGTGACAGCCAATCCAGAAGCAGTTCCTTTGTTTAATTTGCATACACCCACTTTGCTCTGCCACACTATAGAAATCCCCTGCTACAGAGCTCGAGGCTCCTGGCTTGGATTTGTTGCAGTGGAGCCCCCGGGAGCCCAAGCTCAAGCTTGCAATAAAAAGGCTCTTTTGCTTTTGCATCAGAATCGGCTCCCTTGGTGGTCTTTGGGGACTTTGTGATCTGGGCATAACAGTGTTCAAAATATCTGTGCACTAAAAGAGAGAAGGCAAAGAAGGGAGGGAAGGATGGAGAGAACAGAAAGAGATATAATACACCTATAAAACTGAATCCATTTATTGAAGATGATAAGCTGCACAAATAGTTTAATTATTGATTAGGTAGTAGTCAGAAACATAATGATCTGAAAATACATATTTGGCTTAAACAAGAGTAGTTTATAAGAGGCTCAACTCTCTTTGAGAACCTATGTTCTTTTTCTTTTCTTTCTTTCCCCCTTCCCTTTTTTCTTTTTTCTTTCCCAGTGGATCATATAACATGATAATAAAAGTATCGACACTTTGGAGTCACATGCTTCTTACTATACTACAAATTATTTCTGTGAATGCCTTCATTAGCTCTCTAACCCTTTCTAATGTGCCTAGCTTATCAGCAATACCCAGGCAGATGGAATTCTTCATTGAACATGGACCTGGTGATTTTCATTTTTATCACTAACAGATCCCTCCTTACAATACCCAAAACATCCTTTCTAATACTTCTACTATTTGTAGCCCCCAATCCCTCTTTAACAGGAAGACAATTGGCAGGTAATTTGGCATACAATTTCCTGAAATTCTGTGATTATTTCATTGAATTTCTTCAGTATTTTTTTCCCTCTTCCTTGTATCTGAAGTAGCTCCTCGTGTCCTAGTTTCCTGTCATATTTTCTGGTTCCAAGACATGTTGCTTTGATTTGAAAAGATGATTCCTACACTTGGTCAATTGAAGAAACAATTGTTCCTCCCCAACTTTCAAATTCAACCAATTATTCTCTCCATTTTCTCTCTTTAATTTTATAGCTTCTGTTCTTTGAATGACATTCATACACACACTTCTTCATTTAAATAACAAACATTCCAAACACAAATTTTGCATCCATACAATTAAGCCTTTCTCTGTTTGTATATACTGTGAGTGCACAACCCATGCACACATTCTCCATGTCCAAAATGCCCACTTAAAGATTTGTTTCGTCTCTCACCAAATAGGTAATTTATTTTCAAGTTCTCTAAAATACTGACCAAATAATTAAACTTAGTAATAATAATGACATGTCTTGATTTCAATCTTTAACCTCTTGAAACTCTACACTGGAACACTAAACTTCTTACCCTCCAAATGTAAAACTTCATACACCATTAATTTTTTAAAATATCATTTTAATACCTTGGAAAATCTTTAATCTTTAAACAATTACTTACCAAAATTGGAAAACTCATTTAGTCACTTATGTTTCAGAAATGACTATATGGTAACAGATTTCCTTGTCTCATAAGATTATATAATGGTAATACTATGACTTTAGTACATGCCCATAATCTTATTCTTATATTTATGTGATGCTTCATGTATTGATAAAATGTCATAGGGCATTTATCATTTAAATATTATTTATTATTCTGTTATTCCAGTATAACCTAGTAAACATGAGCTATTACTATCTTTATTTCTCTTATATCAAGCAAAAATGAATCAGTAAATACAAGAATAAACAGTATTTGATATCACTATTGTCTATTTTATATTTCAATTTTTCATTAGACTTGGGAACTAGCACTAATGTGTTACTCAGTAGATTGCATAATTGTAAGTCTTTAATAATTTTCTAAGTTTATTTGTTCTATGTACATACCACATACATACGAAGTATGCTGCATACATAAAAAGATAGAAGGGTTAGAGAGATTACTATGTAGCAATTGATAGCTGAGTTTAATTGGATTGATGGATAAATAAACAAATAGATAAATATACAATGAATAGTGGATATTTGTTGCTGAATACCCACATCTCATTTCTTTACAACAGTATTTTGATTTTACTTTCGAGAACCAAGTCACCCTCTGTTCCAGACAGCTATTTGGATTTAGAATCATGCCAAGTTCCTAGGGAAAGCCCTGATTAGCTTAAGCTGTCTTAGTAATTTTGATGTGCTGCTGTTCTTGATGTTTGTCAAGGTGATTGTTTCCAAGGTTGGCAATGAAATAAAACTAAGCCAAATTAACAGATGGTATTCCCTTAGCCTCAGTGACTGATCTGGGGGAAAGAAGTTATTTCAAATGGAGTTCTCTCTAACTTCTTTTTCCAAAACTTCTTTGACTTATTTGCAGGCTCACCGGCTTGATGCAATGTTCTTTTGTTGAGTATGTGTGTGTGTATACATATATCTCCTCCACGTAACCCAAGAAAATGGACAAACATCTGGGTACCAAGAGAACAGGCAGGATAAAGATGAAGCCAACACCATGAAGAAGGAAGACATTAAAATGTCCAAGCAAATGAACGTACAGTCTTAAAGAAAGCAATATCCTTTGGGTCAAGCAAAGTACTCTCTAGCTGTAGACTTTTCAGTTTGTGTGACAATGAAATCTCTTTATTATTTAATTGAGTTTAATCTGAGTCTTCTGTTACTTGCTCTGATCAGTATTTTAAATGACACAGGATAAAGAAATAAGATCTATTTTTCCATAGAATACAAAGGGATAGCTTACTAGAATTAATATTTATAATATGTTATCTATATTAAATCTATCCCATTTATCTATTCTTAGAACACTTCTGCTTTCCAAGAGCTGAAATCACCCAAACTTTAATGTATGACCATCATCATCAAATCAGTTCAAGTTGGCTTGCATACAAATGCTGCATTTATTATGAAATTTTAATATTTGTAAAGTAAAAATGAATTTTATGTTTTTTTTTTTAATTTTTTAGCCTCTAAAGATAGCAAAATGAGTATGAACTGGCAGAAGTCTTTTAGTTCATTGTGACGCTAACAAACTTTCATCTGAGTTGAAGCATTTATACCTAAAGGAAATGAAATTAAACATCTAAAATTCTGCTAAACGTTTAAGCAATTTCTCAAAACGTGAAGAAAATTATTATCTGTTCCTTTCTCTCAATATTACATGGGCTTACTTATGATGTAGTAAAGTGATTTATACAGATTTGAATCCTAGCTCTGTCACTGAACCATTGGTAATCTTAGGCAAGCTATTCAATCTCTGTAAATTCTTTATAAGTGAGAACTTTATTGTTAACCAGCATTAGGTGAGATGATAAATATTTGTCTGTGCACATATATAAACATGTATTATGTAAAGTAAGTTAAATTAATAAATACAAATCTATTAGTTATATACATTTGATTTAAAGATAACTACTTTGCCAGTTTTAACTTCAATACTTTTGAGGACCTACTGCTTTATTTACACAAATGATATTCCTAAAGTGGGCAAGGAATCTTGCAAGTAAAGTTCATTGGTTAAAGTAAAATGTTATGATGGAGAAAATAATTACTGGACTTGAATAAAATACTTAGTTTCACCCCGGCTCAACTCACAAATGGCCTCTGTTATACTAGTCAAATTGTATAATCTTCTGAAGTTTTGTTTATCTTACTTATAAAATACAAAAGATAAAATATACCTCAGATATCTTTGGGAATGAATTATATATGTATTAGAAGCACCTTTGAATTTCAAAGGAAGTTTATAAAAATATTTTACCAGGACATAAATATAACTTTAATGAAATCATAATGAAAGGAAAAGTAACTTGAGTCTTCTATGTAGTAGCTATGCATATTAGCTTAATTTACATAGTATATTTCTTGTTAATATTTCCTACCGTATCTCTGTTGCTTCCACTATTTCCTTATAGTAAAGAGATATATAAGGTGGACATAAAGTTCATGTGCAATTTAAAATATTTTAACATAGTAAATTGCACACGATCTATATGTCCACCCTGTATGTAGTCCTTACTTTAACAGAACTCTTGAGAACTACTTGAAAAGGAAAAATAAAGCTTCTTTTAATATCTCATAACAGGGCTTTAAGAAAGCATGTGCACACAAACTTTTCCATCTGAAAATAAGCCACAGATAATAATGTGTGACTTTCTTTAGAAAGATACAATTAGTGTCTTTAGCAGAATCTTCAGTGATCTGTTGTGGTGTCAGATAATCACTGATAATCACTCCATCATTGATAATCACTCTAATTATGTATATGCCTGAGGAAACTCCTTTTAGAATTAGATCAGAGACGAAAGGTTCCAGAGGGAGAATATGAGGGCTGTATTGACTCAGAAATATAGAAACTTATCATAACGGTAATATTTTCTCCAGTAGGATTTATTACACACACACCTATCAGGTGGCCTGTCAGGATGGGGGCTAGATAAAAAATCAAATAAATACTTAGAAATCAATCTACTATAGACTCTACAATTTCTAAATGTTTTCTTAGTCTCAAATCCAGGCAAATTTATTTGGTTCTCATGTGGACACCTTCATGTACAAATTGTAAAGACATTGAAACTCAAACTGTCCATTTGTTTGAGAATTGGATCTCCTCCCTTGACCTCTATACAACAGATGTACCACCTAGTTACTGAAGACAGTACCCTGTACATTAGTTTCTTACTTCTTTCTCATGCCAATCGCCAAGTTGTATCAATTTGCCACGTAAACGTGCTATTTCTCTCGCCTGCACTGTGGTGGTGTCCCTAAATCATCTTTCTGTTATCCATTCCCTGTTTTCCTGCAGTAGCTTTCTCTTCCTCTTTCTGATTCTGTTCCTTTCTAACTGGTCATCCTGATATTTAAATGTTATCTGACCACTCACCTGTTTCTCATTAGCTCTTGCTGTCTTTCCTTACATGGTTTATGAAATGCTTCTGACCCCCTCATCTCTCCCGTCTTTCCCCCCCAACACTTCTCAATCACAATTTTACTAAACTTCTTCAGTTTACTGTCTCATCACCTGCCGACCTGCTCCATTCATCATGAAGATCATTCAACTTGCACATCATTTCATCCTTGAAGCTTTCCCTGACACCTCAAAATCCAACTCAGGGACATTTTTTTGCATAGGTAACATGCCCTGAAGTGTTACCATGGATTGCTTATAATTTCCAACGATAGTCCATGGCTGTTTGAACAAAAAGTCCACGCTGGTTTGTTCACGTTGCCCTATCATCACCCCAGAGTTCTTGCCTAGAACTTCAAAGCAGATTCTAACATCTGGAGACATAATAAAATAATGGTATTAAAAATTATATTTGATTATGTAATGTTTTCTAGTGAAAATGTTTTCTGTTAAATAAATACAAAATCTGGTGCATCTTTTAAGGGTACATGTGAAACTTAGTAAATGTAGAACATAAATGTCTTAATATAATAAGAAAATGCCAGGAAGGCTATGTTAACCAATGTGATGAAAATATGTCAAATGGTTTATAAAATCAGTGTATGGTGCTCCATGATCGCAGTAATGTACACAGCTATGATTTAGTAATAAAAAAAAGAAAAAAAATATTATGGAAAAAAATATTCCCTTCACATAGATTGAATGAAACACACCCAGTGAATTCCCTACAGCACAGTAAAAATGAGGTGGCTGCGTCTTAGCAAGCCTGACTCCTGGATCAGACCTGGCTTCTAACACTTACATGTTTGGTTTCCATAACAAAGTACATGTATCTTACCATAAATCAAAGGGGAGGTAGAAACTGACTTGGGCATAGCTCCTGAACTCTACACCACAGTAGAAGGAGAAATTTTGTTTTAGGGGAATATATGGAAAGAACCTCTTCTGAGAATTTATCTCAGCTTACAACTCTGAGCTATGGAGCTATTTTACTTAAGGTTTCTCACTAGACAGCCTGTTTTGTAACAAAACAGTATTTGAAAAAGTCATGAATACTTTGCTGCCCATCCTTATAAAAAATCCAAGAGCACTGACTGTTCAGAAAAGGAATTAAAAACAAATTAAGGATACTAATTACCATAAATTATTAATATATTTTATCTCAAGCAATATTTATTACCAGAAAAATCTTATCCATTATATTTACATATTTGAATAAAGAGATCCCCCAAGAAAGATGCACAGGCATCATAATTATATTCTAATGATATTTATGAAATTTGAAATAAAAGTTTTTCTTTCCCCCAAAAGAAAAGCATATTAACTTTTGTCACTTTATTTTTATTATCTTTAAGAAAGATGGGTTGAGTAATAAGAGAGACATTGTAAGGAGAGATATTAGGAAGTAAAGTATAAGAAAATAATTACTAATCAAAGATAGTCATAATCTCTGTTATAGTTAAAATTTGCATTGAATTTTTTAAAAAATCTTCAGAATTGGTACATACTTTACCTAGATGTTTTATTTGTTTGAAATAAATAAAAGATCTGAGAGAGGTATAGGGACACATTTTTGTTCAGGGGGGAGGTACAGAGTCTCACATTGTTGCCCTGCATAGAGTGCTGTGGTGCCACAGCTCACAGCAATCTCTGACTCTTGGGCTTAAGCAATTCTCTTGCCTCAGCCTCCCAAGTAGCTGGGACTACAGGCGCTTGCCACAACCCCCAGCTATTTTAGGGACAAGGTCTTGCTCTGGCTCAGGCTGGTCTTGAAGTTGTGATCTCAGATGATCCGCCCATCATGGCCTCCCAGAGTGCTGGGATTACAGGCATGAGACACAGTACCTGGCCCAAGGACACTATTTTAATGGCTGTTACTCACGATTCTGTATAGAAAAGTATTGACAATTCAATTCTTGCACACTTTTTCAGAATTTAAAAATATATAAATAAAAACTCTGCACCTGTTTTTATAGCATTACTTTGGACCAAAGGGGGATGTTATTTTAGGTAGGGGATGTACTTATTACTAGAACCGACAGTATTTCCTGGAGTTGGAGTGAAGGAATTTAATTAAATAACACTGATTTTTTTCCTCCACAGAGTTTGGAATGCATTAAGATGGACAAGCTAATAATGAAGGATTTGATTCAGTATCTGCTGCCAGAAGGTAGTGGTAACCAATGGCAGAGGATTCCTTTACTATTTCAGCTTTTGCAGTTGAAGAGCACACCAGAATGTCAACTTTCTACAGACAGACCAGCATCCAGAAAGAAGGAAGAACTGGACTGAATCAGTCAGTTTATGCCTATCTCAATCATCGGACAGATTGCAGAGAGACCACAAGCTCAAAGCATATCAAGATTCTTTCACATGGAATATAACATTAAGAATGAGGGGACAGGGAGATGCTCCATGTGTAAAGGACATAAAATACTTTAGGGAGTATTTATTTAGGACATAAAATACTTTAGGAAGACTGAAAAGCTAGGGCTGGGACGGTGGCTCACACATATAATCCTAGCACTCTGGAAGGCCAAGGCAAGTGGATCGCCTGAGCTCACAAGTTTGAGACCAGTCTGAGCAAGAGTAAGGTCTGTCCCTAAAAATACCCTGGTATTGTGGCGATGCCTGTAGTCCCAGCTACTTGGGAGGCAGAGACAAGAGAATCACTTGAGCCCAAGAGTTTGAGGTTGAGGTGAGCTGGGATGCCATGGCACTTCACCTGATAGTAACAAAGTGAAATTCTGTCTCAAAACCATAAGTAAAAAAATAAAAATAAATTTTAAAAAGACTGAAAAGCAAATTTAATTGTGCAGATGGTTTTTCCAGTTGCTGTAAATTTACCTCAGAATTATTCTTTACTGATTGATAAACTTATTTGTTGGAGTTTATGGATAGTGCGTTAAGAAATAATTTTTTTTTTCTAATTTGGATGCCTTTTATGATTATGATTATTATTATTTATTATTTTTTTTTTATTGTGGAGAAGGGGCGGGGAAAGAAGGTGGGGGAAGAGGTGCGTGACAGGGTTGGGCCAGTGGCATGGTACCACACTGGCTGTATCTAGGTAGAGGCAGTTTCAGGCTGGGCCTTGCTGAGTCGTTGCTACGCGGAAGTAGCTCGATGGATCTACTTCTAGTCAGGCTTGGGAGTTGCACTAGGCCTCAGGCACATGGCAGGGCCCAACAATTCCCTCTTTTGTTTTTTGTATGGCGGAAAAACATAGCCCCTGTCTTAGGTTGCCTGCTCTTGCAGTTTCAGTCTTACCGGTCATGGGGATACAAACATCAATGGTTTGGTCCCTGTCTTAGGTTGACTGAATGCAGAGTGATCTTACCCTTCTTTGGGTACTATGAATGTAATCCACCGTGCAGCCTCTCCATATCCTGTCTTAGGTTGTCCCCGCTTTGGGAATCTTACCCGTCATTGGTGCTATGGAGGGTGGTGAAGAATAATAGTAGAAGATCAAGAAATAAATATTTATTCTTTGGCTACCTAAAATTGTATCTCTTGATTTATAATGGCTGTTTCATCACACTGCCTCATTTTTAAGGCAGAAATCTTGAATGATGTTGAATGATGTTAACATTATAAATGTGCCTTCAAATAATTAAAAATATTCCCTTTTCATCCAGAGTCCAAGACGAGGATAAATATGACAGGGTATAAGAATGTGTATTTTAGGCACAGATATGTATAAATAAAACACACTGTCGTCTCTGGGAGTCAGTATCACTAATATAAAGATTAACATCTGAGAGTTATGGGAGCTGGAGTATTAATACACGAACTTGGATCTGGCATTGGTTGAGTGTTCTAGGAGTAATGAGTTCTCTGGCCCTCATGCCCTGCCTTGCTTAAAACCACAGGTTTCCCCCAGAGAAAGCTCTCAGAGAGTTTGATGTCAGGCTCATGTGTATTACCATGACAAAAGGGAAGGGATGTGTGCAGGGCACTATGAGCTGACCTGCAAAGGTAAGTAAGATGAGGACCCTAAAAATGTGCAAGGAAAAAAATTATTTGACATGAAGTCAAAAGAAGATAAAATCAGAAATATGTTATCAAAGGTAAAAAGAAGTTTAGCCTGGCTTGGATAAATGAAAAACAAAATAGGCACCTAAAATTGATTTTTATGTTTTATGAGTTGGTCCCCCAAACCTTAACTCTCACTGCTAAAAGGTTGACACAGTCATTGTTTTGCATACCAGAATATGAAGAGGTATCTTCTTTCCCTACTCCCTTAATAAATTAGATGCTAACACACACACACACACACACACACACACACACACACACACACACACGCATCAATGCTCCCTCCCATCTGCTAAATATTTCTACTCTCCTCCAGATGGTGTCGTCTATACAGTACAGAGTCTTATAGTAACACATCTCACAAAAAGCAAAGTGGGGGATTTAGCCTTTTTTTCTTTTTAAACCTGTGTTGCTACAGGCTATGGAAGATCAACTCTGCTAAATATAATACTTGGATCAGTGAAGTGATCATTTATACACTGACAACAGAAGGTAATTCTGTGGCCAGCCTGTGCTGTGCAAACAGTCTTAAAACATACACGCATCCTCCAAGTGGCGTGTAGCTGCAATCATATTGGTTCAGGCAAAGTACTTACAGACAGAAGACCAGACTAATTAACAGGATTTGTTGAACAATTAACTTTTGTTTTAAATTAAAACAAAACAAAACAAAAAAAAACCCCACTTTCTCTTAATTTAAATCAATCACAAGGCATAAAACATAATGTTTTAAAAAGCTGAAAGGTGCATGCCAAAAGAAAAATTCAGTTTCAAATTTACTAGTAACGAAGACAACTGTGTGAACAATGAAGCTGGAAAAAGCCAATATTCCCACCACCATATATTACAGACATTTTGGCCAAGTTTATAAAAAGTCATAAACGCACAGAAACTTTTGAATATGCTTTTGAATTTTGAAAAATATTGTGATTTCCTGATTATACTACATTTGTTCATTGTACAGAAGTAACATAATATGTTACGTTTTTCAAAGTGGATTAGATTTGTCCGATGTCCATCCAACCCAGCAATGACTGTCTTAAAATTTGGGTTTTGTTCTTATACAAATATATTCAAAATTATATCCCTATTTTATTTTACACAAATACATACAAATTAAAAGGGGATAATGATCAGTGCTGTTTTATAACTCTTTACATTTCAAATGCAGACTGAACACTTCCATATTTTTTTTTAAAGGCTGAAAGCAAGAAATGAAAGTTTTTATAATATTGCACATTCCTTATTACTAAAACTTTCAATTGTTTTTAATGTTTTATTATTCTAAACAATACTGTGTTTAGAACATCTTCATCATAAATCTATGATTATTGAATTCCTAAATCCTAAATATATAAAGGGTCAATTAAGTACATGAACTCATCTTAAAAAGATCACTACATACCACCTTGCTGAATATTCTTGCCGTCACCTTGGTGTTATCCCCCCAGCAATCCATGCACTGACAGCAGTGCTTCGGTCACCCTCCAAAGATATTTTAGAACTTTCTTTTGTGGAATGGCCATCAGAACTGTCATAGTATGTTGTCTGACAATTAAGTTTGTGAACTCGTCCTAGGAAAAAAGTGCTTTACGCCTCATTGCTGTCACGTTCAAAGTACTCCCCTTGGCCATCTGGTGACCATAGAGGCATTCACCAAAAAAATATGCAGCACTTTTTCTGAGGATAAGTTCATGAATTTAATTGTCAGACCTTGCATATACACCTAAAAGTATAATATAATATGATACATATACAGTATACATCTATATATTATATAACCCTCTGTTAATCTTGTCAGTAAGTTCCTGGAAGCAGAATTGAAGTGAAATGATATATAATGACATATAACACAAACCAATTTTATTTTTCTCATAATAGTTATAACAAAAGACTTGGGAAAAAAGGACATTATTTGAAAATCTGCTGTGTATTATTAAGCTTAAAGTGACAGTTTCCAAGAACCTATCTATATCAGTGAGTCCTTACTGACTACAATTGTTTCATATATACATACATGCACACATATACATATATACGTGTGTGTGTGTGGGGGGGGTGTATACAGAGAGAGAGAAAGAAAGGGAAACAGAACTCTGCTGGAGCAAAAGGTGGTGGGGTTTGTAAATGTTGCCATGAGCTAGTGGAAAAATACTGAAGAACATTAGGGGAGAAATTGTTCAGTGTGATTAGGCCGTCTGTTTGATAGTTGGCTCTATTCTAAGTTAGACTCCTTAGATAAGACTTGAATGTAGGGATCCTACCTCCTTGGATGATTACCTAAGACAAGGTTTTCAGAACCTTGAGAAATCCATTCCTGGGATATAAAACTGGCAAGAGCTTGGGAGAACAGTTATACCTCAAAGAGGCAGTGAGAAGATTCCCAGTGGGAAGATTCACAGTCCTTAAGTTTTCTAAAGTAAACGCCTTAAGAAAAGGGAGTTCAGAGTTCTATTGTCAGAAGGAAATCTGTCAGAATTTTCATTAAGCAGACAGAAACATTAAAGCTATCTTGACTATTATACTCACAGATACAGATATATTAATACATAACTATGCATATATCTTATGCATATATCCTAACTGTCCTTGTACATTTTGTATTTTCAGGTAGAATGCCACCATGGACACTAGCCTAGATTACTTTCTTCTATTTCTTACCCTAACTTTGAGAATTTTAGTATCTTGATATGGGATATCAAGGTTTACATTACACCTTTATCCTCTCGCGCAATACTTATTTATAATATGCATAATCTGTTCAGTTAAATAAAAGTGAGTAGGTATGAGAGCCACACTCAAATGAGAATTATTAAGCCAAGATTTTAAGGATGGACCCAGGAAAAGCTCAGCTCACCAAGTACCTGTAGTGAGCCAGGCTCTGGGTAGAAAAGGTTAAGAATTTCACTTCAAAGGTAAAGAGTATGCACAGGAAAAAGGGAGAGATGAAAAGAGGTGACCAGTGAGGCAATTACTGGTAATCTTTTGAATCTGGTGCTCAGTAAATTTACATAAAATTAGATGAATATTCGAAAAGAGGGTAGGGCAAGTGGTGTTGTTAATCTTTTCAGGGTGGGGAGAAGAGTGATCTTACCTCTTCCTTGGTTTACATCTGTGGACATTGCTTGTAATCAACTCTTAAAAATTTATTCAGGCTACAATCCTAAATTTATGCTTTACATGACCCATTTTATAAAGTCTGTATATATTGAAGGGGGTTCATTTAGGGCAGAAGGAAATATTGTAACACCCAAATATACTTTTTTGAAATATCCTCAGACGTTTGGCAGGCAAACAGGAGGAATGCTGTGCAGCTGTCTGGGTGGGAAGGGTGGCGGAGAAATTTGCATCTGTACAGAATCTATGTCAAACACAGACAGGCCCTGCCAATGTGATCTGGGACAGGTTTGCTGATACACTTAAAAGTCTGAATAAAAACATTCCCTGAAGTCTATTATTGTGAAACTTCTCTGCAAAACAAGCCACCTTGCCACAGAGGCTCCCTTTCTCCTTTCCATATCTTGTCCACCAAAAAAGCAAAATAAACAAACAAACAACTTGTTTTGTCATTCGCTAAGCCCCTTAATTTCTTAAAAGGGGACCCCTGTATTTCCCTGGGGAGGGGATGGCAGGACTGAAGCACTCAGCTCTTGGGCTCACTTTTCCCTTTGGGCTAATGAATTTGGAGTGCCCTGGGATTTTTCCTTTTCTTTACCAGTTCTAACATGACATTTACATTACTTTTGGCTTTAAATACGCAATTTACATTTTAAAAGATCTCTGTCTAGCTGGCAACTAATAGAGTTTATGAACTTTTGAGGTAACTTCCTGTAAGAATTCAAAGAAAACTATTTTTGTAAAGCAAAATGCAGGGCTCATTTGGGGAGCTATTCAGCAAACCCATGTTTTCATTATATTACACAACAAATGACAGCTTCAGGTTTTACCACTGTGCTATAATACAAAGATACAGATCAACTTTCTATATCATGGGAGAAATATTGATGACAGACAAATACATTAATAGAAAAGTATTACATGACACTAATATAACTGAGTTGTGGAAATGAATAGAAAGGACTGCCATCCAGGAATTGCTGCACTTTATAATATAGTTATAGTTCTCATCGAAGAACATAAAATTGCCAAATGGTTTTTGTAAATTACTATAGATCCATGCTTCCGGTTTATATCTCTGCCAGCACTTTTCCTACCCTCCGTGTCATGTGACCTCAGGCAAACTACTCTTTCCTGTTTGCCTTAAGCTTTTCATCCATTAAATGTGCCTATAGGATGATTTGTCAGGTGAGCTCCTAAATGTATTTCTGTCGAAGCATCAAATTTTAATGGAGACGAATACAAGACCACAGTCATGCCCAGTGGTCCTTTTCAGGAACACTCTTATTCCCACAACCTGCACTGACATTAAATTCCAAAGCGCAGTTTCATCTGGGAATATCCGAGGAGTGTAAATGTTAATTTCAATTCTTTAGTATATGGGGATCATAATGTGAAAAAAATTAATTATAGTTAGAAGGTGATTTTAAATAGGTGTGCTGAAACAAGTTGTCATTATTGGGGCACCTGGGCTAATACAGGAAAGATCACAAGAGAAAGATGAAAAACAAATTTGGAAGAGAAAGTCCCATGATGGATGGATATTATTTTCTGCTCAAAAAGGGAAGGAAAATATGGTGGTTTATAAGGAAATGAAATACTGGCATGCATGCACATGAATGGTTATTTTTTCCTCTACATGCTCTTTAAGACTATTGTCACCACCAGATTTCAAATCATCCTACTGAGACAACTACACAAAGTGTGTTGCAGATCTGTGATGATCAATAGCAGAGCCACGAGCCTCATAGGTCTACTGAGCACCTGAAACGTGGCAAATCTGAACTGAGATGAGTGTAATACACACTAAAGTTTGAAGACTTAAAAAGAAATAAAAGTAAAAAAATATTTCGTATTTTTATATTAATTAGATAGTGAAATGATTTCCTGGATATATTTGACTGAAACGTATTATTAAATTTACGTCTTCTCTCTTGCTTTTTATGTGTACATTAGAAAATTTAAAATGATCTCTATGGCTCTCACTTGAGTTCTGGATGGGCTTAAGCTGATGGTGAAAACAAGAACATGAAAAAGAGAATGCTGACAGCCCCACAGCACATCAATGTGTGTGCCAGAAACAGCAATGTGTAGATTAGATTGTCCCTCTCCCATTCAGCTATCACGAGAAAGTTATTCATATATTAAAATATGTTGTCCTGGAAAAGGTCAGTTCTTATATTTCTTCTACTATCTGAAATTTTTGGTAATTAAATTTGCATTCCAATTGTTTTAGGGGAGCTGTGTTAGAAAGATCAAGAGATGAGTCCTGTCCTGTATTTCAGCTATATAAAAATGCTGCAAATTCAGGGTTAGTGGAGCCACACAGCATTTGAGTTTGTAAAAATAACATTCCACCAGTATATCTAGGACATAATAGCTTTCAAATAAATGCATCTTAAAACAAAGAGTTGACGCAATCCAGTAAAGTATACACCAATAAAATATGTTCACAGAACTCATGGCAGGGGGAGTCCCCAATTGGTTTATTAAGCCACGACCTATCTTTGCTTGCATTATTATTGCACAGTGCATACTGTTGCTGTCAGATTAGCCTGAATCAAATTCTAAAATCAAATAATATAATAATAGTAATGCTGATAAAAATGGCCAACTTGGTAGAAAATTTGTATCAGTGTCTCTCTTTCTCTCAAAAATTCCTTTGATTCTTACAATTTCTGAATGAAGCAGGCACTATTAACATTTCCATTTTATCCATAAATAAACTAAGCTAAAGGTGGCTAACCAATGTTTCCAAGGTCACATAAGTAAAATGTGACAGAGCAAGGATTTAAATCCAGTCAATATGTTTTCAGGACTAACACAAGTATGAAATCAAAATAGCACTTAATGCATGCAATTATTCAATAATTATCTATTGTTACTATTAAAATAAATTACACTACAGTAAGAGGGACTAATTATAGGTTTTTTGTTTCAATGTAATAAAATATTCCTAAAGTTCAACATTCTAGCTTTCATTATCCTGAAAATAAAAGTAATAATTGGAGTTTTTCAAAAATGTCTGTGTCAACCCTGTATAATTTTTCATCTTTTTTTCCTGATCTTCCTTCTTTTTACCTTCCCTTAAAAGATGGTGAAACAGAAGCCAAGGAAGGTGATAAATTTGGTCCCTCCATAAAGGTAGTAGGTGGTTGGGCCAGAACACAAATTCCAAACTTTCTGATTTCAAATTCTTTCACACAGCTAACATTGTAGAACTACATAGAAAATCTGCTTTAAAAGCATTTTCAATATGGCCTTGTTCTAATTGTTCCTGAATTAAAAATTGTAAAGCAATAAAAAAAAATAAATAATAAATAAACTTGAAAATGTAATGAACAATGTAGGTAAAGGAATAGCTGGTATACCAAAAGAATTAAAAAATTATTCTTACAATTCATTAAAACACTAATAACAATAACCATTGCAGAGTTAATAATAGTCGAGCCATTGCAGAGTGCCTAAATTGCGATGTTATTATCAAAATTTCATATGTGGTATAATAAGGTAAAAAAATAAAAATAAAAATAAAAACAGGCGGCACCTGTGTCTCAAAGGAGTAGGGCACTAGCCCCATATGCCGGAGGTGGTGGGTTCAAACCCAGCCCCAGCCAAAAACTGCAAAAAATAAAAAAATAAAAATAAAAACCCAAAACACGTATATACATATGCTTAAATACTTAAATCTCCAAAATTAACTAACATTAACTAATTTTCTTTAGCCTTTTCTCTTTTTAGATTTTTGCACTATAACTTATGCAACATTTGGTAGAGGAACTAAATCTAGAGGAAATTATTTTTAAACAGCATCTTTATACATGAACCTTATTTAACCTGTTTAGTTACTGCTGGTTACAACAGTAGGCATAACTTTGCTTAGCTTTTCATTTTACAAGGTAAAGATTGTTTCCGTTAGCCTTCCTCTGAATAATCATTACCTCAGTTGAAGGGTAGAGGGTGCCCGTGTCCTGAACCCAGCTGATCTGGTTTGATTACGTGGCTGAGCTAGAAAGTGCAACTGAGGCACAGCGATAATTGAAAGGAAAAACGAATGGAAACTAGAAATAAAAGTGGAGCAGCCCAGGCATTGTGGAGGGAGAACAGAAGCCACCTGCACAAGTTTCAGGGTAACCAAGAGAAATTTTATTGAGGAAGGAGAAAGAGAAAGCTTAGAGCACTTCCTGGGAGAGTTGGAAGGGGGTCCCCTCACGAGGGAGAGGAGGTGAGAGAAAGAGAGCAGAGGGTGAGGCCCTGGCCTCCCCGTAACTGTAAGGTGGCACAGAGTCCGCTTACGGTCCCTCCTCCTCTCCACCTGAAGG
The DNA here is from genome assembly GCA_963574355.1 of Loris lydekkerianus. Taxonomy (NCBI): domain Eukaryota; kingdom Metazoa; phylum Chordata; class Mammalia; order Primates; family Lorisidae; genus Loris; species Loris lydekkerianus. Next base: position 34,599 of record CAUYPK010020663.1, on the reverse strand, counting down.
GCTTTTCCCTTCTAGAGTATATACAGAAGGTGCCAGTAAGTCACAGGGGGAAATTTGGTGTTGTTCCCAGCCTGTTTCCCCTCCAGTCCCTTCCTCCCCACTTGGCATTTTTCTATACAGGACTCACAATGTCCAGGATTATCCCTTCAGTACATAAAAGCTTGCACAGAGGGCACTTCTGACCACGTCCCCGCATTTGTAGAAAAGAGGTCTAGCTGTAAAATAGTAAACTGCAATTTACTCTCACCTACCAGCCAGACTTCCCCACCTGGTCACTGACATTGAGGCCAAACTGTGCTACAAAAGAAAATTAATTTAGGCTTTCAGAGGCTGTTGAATCCAAATGTCTTCTGTTCTTCAAGAGCATCTCAGGGGTGAGTTAGAGGGCATCAAACAAGGCTCATTGTCCCCTAGTCCTTCATGGGAGAGAAAAGATGGCACACTCCTGCCACGCAGCTGGGCCTCAGGTGCAGGGGCCTGAAGAACCCAGACTGGCATCCCATCTGGTAAACCAAGCCTCTGCCTAAGGCTGTGCCTGGGGCACTTGAAAAGATTACACAGAAATGATTTTTCACAAGGAATGTCGCACAGGGATGGTCCTTTCCTCTTGACGGCTGCCAGAGGACCAGACTTATCTTTTCTCCTTCTCATTCCTCCCACCTCGAAAAATGATTTTAACTACAGAGAGGATGGCCTAAAAAAAAAAGAAAAACAATGTTTTTTTGTTTTTGTTTTTGTTTTTGTTTTGTGTCTCCTTCAAGCCCCTTAGAACTTTGAAATGTTTTTTCACTTTTTTCCAGACCTAAACTGGCATCCCGGCCTCAGGCCAGAGATCCAGTGTAGCAGGGATGGTCTTACTGTTCTTTGCATCACAGGAAATGGCTCACCTGAATAATTCTCTCTGAGGTCTGGGAGGCAAAGTTCCAGGGGAGATCCCAGCCAGCAGCTGGGAGGTCCCAGCAGACGGTCAGAACCTGAGACCCTGCCCCTTCATAGCTCTGTATTTTTTCTTATAGTGCCTGGTACTTTGGGAAAATAGTCTGACATTTTCTGCCTTTGCACGTTGATAAATTTCTCTTTCATTCACCTCAGCCACGTGTCCTCTTTCTTCTGAAGTGGCCTCATGGACAAGTGCTGAGTTTTTGGTAACGAGCACCCTTCATCTTTCTGCTATAACCCTTATGCTCAGTTCTGGATGACATTTCATTCATGCAAAAATGTACCCTCTGGGAAAGACTTTCTCAAAATGTTTCTAAATCTACTTGGGGTGAACATTTTGACCAGTGCGTTTTGTTTCTGATATGAAGACACATCAGAATCACTAGTGGAAAGCAGACGCCTGGAGGAATTAGGCACACCTTCAGGACATTATCAGCTGTTGGACACCCACGGAGGTAAGGACTAAAATAGGTCCCTGAAACTCTAATGCAAAAATCTGAAGCCATAGGCCAAGCAAAGGATCATTAGGCTGCCTGTGAAATATTTTCCCCTAGGGAATGATTTTACTCTTGAGACAAACTTTGGTATCATTACTCACGCCACTTGTTACTAAATTTAATTACCCAACTTTTTTAAAAGTTGAAAAGAAATTTTATTCACCAGATATATTAAGTAAGAAAAGTCCCCTGTTATCAAAAATATTGGTATAGATGAAGTGGTTTACTTCAAAAAAATCTTCCAAATATGTGGCCAAGGTTAAATATCTATAAGATGTTTAAAGGTTAGATATATACACAAGCTATCTTCGCTTTATTATTTTTCAAAAACAAATTATATGACCGTGTTCATAAGTAAAATGTATTTGAGTTGTAAAAGATTTACTTTTAACGTGAATTTTTATTTTTAAACAATAATGGACCTGGAGTTGAACTTAACCGTATAACTGTGACTGTCAGTTTTACTATAGTTTCTGCCTTTTAGAAAATCTTTAGAAAAAATACACTGTGGATATTTTAGTCTTCTCATAATGTAGCGCAGTTTTAAAATTGATTCCTTCTAATTCAGGATTAATTAAATCCATTAACAGCTCTGCCTTGATCTAAATTCAGACAAAAGGCAAAAAGATGCTACAGAAAAGAGTCGCCACCATGCCACATAGTGTAATGTGGTTTTCCGACGTACCCTGGGAAGTTTCTTTCTTCCAACAAAAAAGGAATGGCCATTATAACAGGTATGAAATGTTACATGATCTCACCCAATTGTAGACTCTGAAACAAGTAATCTTAAAGGAATAGAGAATTGAATTGTGGTCAACTGGGTTTGGGGTGTTTGAGAGGGTTTAGAATGATTATTGGTCAAAGGATACAAAATTTCAGTGTGTTAACAGAAATAAATTCAAGAAATCTATTATACAACATGGTAACTATAGCTAATAAGAATATACTGCATTTCTAAAAATGCCAAAAGAATGGATGTTAAATGTTCTGACCACAAAAATGTTACTATGTGGGGTAATGCATATGTTTACTAGGTACATTTAGTAATTTCACAATGAATGTGTAATTCAAAATACATGTTGCATAAGATGCATACATACAATTTAATCTGTTAATTTAAAAATATATAAAAAGTCCCCAAACAACTCACCAAGTAAAAAAGACCCTCAATATCTTTAAAAGCTGGCTTCTCATTAAAAACTGTAGTTTAGAAGGCAGGGGGATGACATATTCAAAGTGATGGAAGGAAAAGAATGTGAGCCAAGAATTCTGTATTCAGCAAAGCTATTCTTTACAAAGAAATTGATGTCCTGAGATAAACCAAAATTGAGAGGATTTACTGCTAGTTAACCTACCTTAGAAGAAATGCTAAAGTGAGTCCATCATACTGAAATTAGTAGCACTTAGAGTGTAATTTGAATATACACTAAGAAATAGAGATCACTGTTAAATGAAAATATATCCGTAAATAAAAAAGAAAAAAATAAATGCATTTTTACTTGTAACTCTTATTCCCTCTTTGATTTAAAATGCAGCTGCATAGAACAATATTTACAAAACTGAGTCAAGAAGTTCATAATGTATAAACATGTAACTTAGACAACAACCCTAACACAAGGATAGAAGAGGTACAAAGCAAGGTTTTGTATACTATTTAAATTAACTTGGAATTAATCCAACATCTATTCTTTTAAATTATATATAATTATAAGTCCCAAGTCAATCCCTAATAAGATATATCAAGTTATACATTGAAGTAAATCACAAGAGAACTAAGTGTTGTTCTATTAACTATCTACTTAACACAAACTAAATCAAATAAAGGAAAAATAAAGAACTAAAAAGACATAAATACATAGAATTTAAGGCAAAATGGCACACATAAATCTACATTATCAGTAAAAAAATCACTGTAAATGTACTAAATAGACAAAAAAAAAAAAATAGACATTAGCAGAATGGAAAGGGGGGGAAGAAAAAACAACAACACTTCTGATTTAGGGTGGTGCACTGGAATGACTATATTAATTTCAGATAAAACAGACTTTCACAACACGTTACAGGCAATGGCATGGTTGTGTTGTAATGATAAAAGGGTCAATAAGTCAATCACAGGTACACATGGATTCATGAAACCTATCTCTGGTCAAGATATTCTGTGTCTAACACTATTATTTGCCTATTCAGAATTTTTTTTAAGTCTCTATGAATTTTGATGCAAAGATGTTCTAATTATGCTTTTAATTTATTACCCTGTATTTCTATATTTTCTACTTGGGAAAAGTGCCATAACAATATTCTAGAGAAGCATGAAATAAATCTTTGTTTGCAAAGAAGTGAAAAAGATTGATTTTAATGAAGAAGTTTGGAAAGAAGAACTGCATGATGTGTAAACTGTAGGTATAAGTTTGGTAATTAATTTTATCAGACTCAACTATATATAATTTCCGTTTTTGATCTAACAGACTTAAATATGTAAAGTGTCATATGGTTTAATATTAAGAAGAAAGAGTAAGTATAAAAATAATAACTTTGGGGGCATGTTCTATATCCCATGGGATGCATCTCCACTTTACTTGGGAACGATGTTCTATATCATGTCACTCTTAACTTGATGCATTTTAGGTATTTGTTTGTGTCTTTTCTCTAACTAGGCTCCTGACTTCTTTAAAGTAATAGGCCCTGTCTTTTTAGCTCTTAATCCCAAAATACAGAACATAATAACAGCATTATAGATGTTAAATGAATGATTAAATAAACACATGAAAAATTCACATTCTTTTTATTTTCATCATTCCATATTTATAAAGTCCCTTGAGCAGAGTTCTCCAACATCTTCTTGCGTAAGTGTCTTTTCAGTTACACTTGACTTCTTTTATGATCTAAAATGCACTTAGATATTTCTACTTCAATATCTCCACAAATGGTCCCTTTTTGCTTCCTTGAATATTTTTTCTTTGACTAGCATATTATAATTGATATTATTTTTATATTTTACCTCTTCAGAAACACTTATTCTGACCTACTCCTCCAACATTAATAAGGTGCTCCTTACATAAAAATATATGCATAATAATATATATTTAAATAGTATAAAATAAAGTAATTTATTCTCACTTCAATAAAAAGGAGATATAATGTTATTTACCTAAAATATAATTCCTTAATTTATTTTACTTTTTCTTAATATAACTATCATTCATTGGTGTACTAATATAAAACACACTGTCTGTGTGTGTGTGTGTATATATATATGTATATATATACATATATATACTATATAATATATAATATATACTATATATACATATTTGTAAGTAAAGTAGAAAAATTAACAAAGTAAATTTTAATTTCCAAAATACTTAAGTACACACACACACACACACACACACACAACTGAAAAATAGTTTAAATGTTTAATATTCACTTAACATTCTAGATAATGAACTAGTATGGTGTAATAACCATTTATTAGTGATTCTTCTTTAGCATTTAAAGTACATTAACATTTTATAAATAGTAATGTGTCACTAAAGCTTCTGGTAGATCATTATTTGTCCCTTAATTTAAAGCACTGAGAAAAGAGAATGTATGTGTCAAGGTTATAAGATGCTAAAATATGGCATTTAATTATCCTGCAGTTGAATCGAAAGTTGAGAACAAGCATGATATGGGACTAGCGGACCAGCAAAATGCAAAGTACCACTCAGCTCTGAAGTAATTGGGCAGAACAGTGGAAGAGACCACACTAAATGATTAGTTCATTAATTTTAAAATTAAAGGGCAAAGATAAGGTGGTCACTATCATAGGGTTATTAAGGTAAAACAAGCTAATCAGCACATTTCAAGTGTAAAATTGTCAGCTAATCATATTGATTAAAAATTTCTGAATTGTATAAGAGAAAGCGATTTATTGTCACTTTATCAATCAAACCATTTAATCATATGTTTTACTGAAGAAAAAAGACATCCTTAATTTACTTTTATCATTTCTTAATATAATACAACCACAACACATCGGTAGGCAAACTGTAAGAAAATGGTCATTTTTATTTCACCTGCATAAGCATCAGAAAAATGACTTTCTTTATCAAAATAATGTTAAATGTCAAAGTCTTTCAAGCTTGACTGCACTGACATGGTGAGTTTTGATGTGAACCACAGACTCACTTATATCCTTATTCCCCTACAAAAAGTTTTTCTATTAGAAATCTTAAAAACCAATATATCATATAATTCCATATTATAATAAACTTGTAAAATACTAAATCTGTAAATGAGAGGGGAATCATAATAAGAAAGAAGTCTTTTCTTTAAAGCCCAAACAAACAAACAAAACAAAAAAACAGAGGGAGAGAAGGTAAAGTTCCAAAATTGCATTGGAGCCTTCAGTTTACATAACTAAATGGGGTGAAAAAGAAGAGTTAATGAAGGCTAATGCCCCTGTAAATGAAATAATTGCATATAAAAGCAAAATTAATAGGTAGATAGACAAGTAAATAGTTAGCTAGTATTCTCATACTGAGCATTATAAAATGTCAGGGACTAGATTTCCCCTCTCATCTTGTAAAACCAGAAAACTGGGGAGACACATGAAGAAAACATTTGGATGATGAATAAGAGACATCACAAGATTGTGATCCTGAGAAAAGGGCAAACAAATAAAATGAGCCATACTATTCCCCTAGCTATCTCCCTGGTCAATTTCTGGGATGTATGAGAAGAGAATAGGAAACAGAAGAAATAATAGAGTCCTTAATGAATCGTGTAGGCTGAGGGAGAGGGAAATCGTGTGTCTGGGTCTTAGAGGAGAGGCAGGTATCCCCTGACATTTCTGCTAAATACTAAGGAGTCAGTGCATAGGGCGAAACATCACACTTCTGATCCAGAGTTACCAGGGAACTGGAAGCTAAAGACTCCCGAGTGACCACAGGGGTGGGGACTGTTTGAATTTCAGTAATCCAGGGTGGAAGGTATTCAGTGATCACATAGGGCATTCATTTGAAACCCAGGAAGGCCACTCCTTAATATTTGGGCTCAACTGTCCTTAAGATAAAGGATACTCAGCCGCGTGTTGTGGCAGACACCTGTAGTCCCAGCTACTTGGGAGGCTGAGACAAGAGAATCCTGTAAGCCCAAGAGTTGGAAGTTACTGTGAGCTGGGACACCATAGCACTCTACCAAGGGCAACATAGTGAGAATCTGTCTCAAAATAATAAATAAATAAAATGAATTATTCCCCTTTCCTTTCACTATTGGAGGGTCGTAATGCTTTTCCAAAGCTAATCATTTTGGCTGTACTTACATCAGAAGCAGATACAAATTAATATAAAGCTTATGATTTATCAATAATATAAAAAACTAAATCAGTCCTTTTCTACTTAAACATTTACAATGTATATCTATATTTACATTTTAAAAATATTTTCTCATATGTTCCTTTATTAGATTGTCATAATATTACATTTTATTTATAAGAAAATAATAATATTTCAGCAACTTGGCCAAATCCCAACAATAGCAGAGAAAAACTTAAATTGGGCCTTTTAAACATAAATCTATTCCATGCTTCACAGTGCTGGGGCTCCCTTAGTGCAGATATCTAATTGAACAAATGATTGTTTTTTTCTTTGGTAAATACTAACATTTAACATACAAATTTTAACCTCATGAATGGTGGCATCCACCTAGTGCAACTTGGTTATGAAGCTTTTTCCGAACTCATCAGATGGTTCAGTAACCCTCTTAAATTCTGCACATATGCCAACATAAATAATAGAAAAAAATTTATAAAGGCTTACTGAAAAATTGCAATTGATTTTAAGGCCCTCTTGAAATAAAATGTCATTGTATTTTTGTCTGTAAATATAATACTAAGAAACATAAGAAACTTACCAGCACTTTGTAAAAAAGGCATTATAATGATTTGCTTACTTGAAAAACAAGAAAACATTTAATTTGTCTCAAGCTCAAACTAACATGGCTGCCTGACTGTAATTTTTATTTATTCATTGCAAATATAACATTGAAAAGTGTCATCTCTCATCACTTACTAGCCTCAGGGTTTGTGCTTTTATGTATAATTTATTGTCAGCTGGTGGCTTCTTTTCCTTTGTAACTAAAAAATGAATTGAAATAAAATAATGATTTGCTTTTACTGCCAGACAAGATGCTAGATGTCCTGCTTGCCAAATTTACAGTTGATAAGAAGCATTATGCCTCTACTAAAAAGTTTAGCTAAAGGACAGAGTAAAGATGAGTGCGTCAAAATGCTTACCTTTTACCATAAAATGATTGGTTTTCATCATCCCTAATCAAAGAGCACATCATTTGTGTCGCCGTAATAACAAACAAATGTTTTAACACTCAATGAAATCATGTAGAAAATGTTGTACATTTCAAAATTAAACACGAACATGGCTTCGCATTTGAATACTGAAAGAATAACAAAGTGTTTGGCTGTAAGTAATATAGAAATAAGTATTTCATATTGAATATGTTAGTAAAACTTGAAGAATAATAAAGCACACACAAAAATACCCAAATACAGGTGTCTACATTATAACATAATATATGACAAGATACAGACAGATACAGATACATAGACAAAATATATAGATATCAAAACTTAACATATAACATATATGAATTTAACATACACACAATCAAGACATATAGAAATTCATTTAGTTTACTATCAAATTAACGATTTTATGAAAAATTGATATATTTCATTTAACATGCATATGTCAACTCTTCAAAAAGCAGCTGTCAATAATATAAAAATATTAGAGTACTTTATGTTTGAAGCCTTTTTCTTTCTGTCCAAAACAAGACCAATTTAAAGAACAATATTCAAAATTCACCAAAGGAAAAACAAATTGGAAAATATTTCATGACTCACTTCTCAAATTTGAGAAACCAAGCACGGTGAAATTTACTACTAGTGAAAGGCAGATAATTTCACTGAGGAACATATTTATTTTAAAATCAGAAATGTAACAAATCTGAGCTGTCACCTAAATTGTTGATGCTCAGGTAGTATCTGAAGGAAACTGCCTGGTTTAGGAAATTAGTTAATACCTTTTCCACCCAATAGATTAAAAAAAAAAAGTGTGTAAATCAGTTTGGCTCCTATGATACTGAAAAAAAAAAAAAAAAATGAATACAACTGCACTGAGGCCGTAGTGAAAGTTCTGTGTTCTAATCCTCAACGCACACATTTCATGCCACATCTTCTGAGGCTTCTTACCATGTTGTAGGACTTTCTGCCTTACAAAGCTACTGATAGATTTAAAGTATCAAAAGCCCTATTTCAGGGTGGCGCCTGTGGCTTAAGGAGTGGAGCGCCCGCTCCATATACTGGGGGTGGCGGGTTCAAACTCAGCCCCATCCAAAACTGCAAAATAAAATAAAACAAAAAAATTTTAGGTTTCAGAGATCCCGATCAGTTTTAACTCATAAAACTCAAAACTAAATGTTATTTTTCTAAAATGCAGAGATTAAAAATACTGCTTTCAAACAGTTAAGAGAACTAAAAAAGAAACATGGGGACTTACTGTAAAGGTCTTAACTGTAAAGGTCCAATTCAAAAATATCTTAAAGTTCTGTCATTAGCCACAGTTTTAAACATAATCTTATATGAAATCTCGAAATTAATAACAGAGCAAAGCAGAACTAGCTGGAGCAGAGATGTAGTCCTGTGACATTCCTTCAATTCCTAGGCCTCTTTACCTTCATCAGAAAGTTTCCTAAATCACTGAAATTCCCTCCCAAAAGGAAAGAAGCTTCCTATAACTACTTCTTTTTTTTTTTTTTTTTCATGACAACCCAACATTAAAGAATATAACTACTTTTTTTTTTTTTTTTTTTTTTTTTGAGATAGAGTCTCACTGGATTCCGGGGATCCTCTTGCTTCAGCCTCCTAAGTTACTGGGACTACAGGCACCTGCCACAAGGCCAGGCTCATTGTTCTATTTTTACTAGGGATAAATACTGATTCAGACTGATTCAGGCTGGTCTCAACTCTGAACTCAAGCAATCCTCCGGCCTCAGCCTCCCAGAGTGTTAACATTACAGGAGAGCCACTGCGCCCTGCCTTATATAACTACTTTTTGAAAGAATCTACCACATACACATTTGAAACAATCTACAACTTACACATTTGTTCATAAATTCCTAAAACTGAAATTTTGTGAATATATATTGCGGCTTATTTTTAAAGCATAGGAAACTAGAACTTAAAAAAGATTAAAACTTCCCCAAGATTGTATAGCCAATGTGTGGTTCAAATTCATATCCAGGCGTCTATGGCCTCACCATCCTGCCTTCTGGGAGTGTGCACATGCATACAGTTGATCTAGCATCTACTGTCGTAATAAATCCTTAGGAACTAGATCTCACATAAAGTAACATAATAAGTCATTTTATTGATATTGACTTGAATAGGCACAGAAAGCTTGATATACACATTTCTTTCTGTTTGCTTTTTCATATTTAATAATTAAATATCACTCCTAAGCATTATCTTCCATCTTATTTCAATTCATTAACCTTCCTGATGATTCATAAAGAGATGTATGATTTCTATAGTTGGAAGGAATTCTTTCATTCAAACCCATTATTCTGAAACAAACAGAATACTGAACACTGAAACAAAGCAGCTATAATTCAGCTAGCCTGATTATTTTGATCTCTAGTCCGTAACTTAGGTCCAGGCCCTGAGGAGGCATTTTTAATGCTGAGACTCCAGTACTCCTAGAATCTCTCACACCCCCGCCTTCTCAGATCAATACTTCAATTTGTATCCTTGAGACTGATGAAATGTATGAGGCGCCTTCATTAATTAGATTTGTACACTTCACATTCCTGCTCTTCTATTGATATTAATCTTACACCTCTGCAGGCAACTTCTCAGCCCTTGCATCACATATTCCTATATTATTAAACACGATCTTCAGCATTAATCATCAAGTCTTGGAATACAGAGTTGATAATTAGGTTTCCCTGGTTTTATGAAGTGAACAATGAAAAAACTAATTCACCTTTTTTATCTTCATTTTAATTTTGGATTTTTATTTGTGTTATGTCTTGTTCTATCTAGATCTTCCCCCGGGAGCCAGTGCTCTGGTCCTCTCATGGCTCAGGATACACTAGTGTTGCGTGTTCCTATGGTTATCTACTGAGACACCATGATCTCGGAGCTGCAATCCACGCTGTCTCTCCTTTAGATATTCCCCTTAAGTACCAAATTGTTTATCTATTATAATTTTTCTGTATGTATCAGAGAGCCAATTCACTCACCCTTAACCATATACAGCTTTGTTTTTCTCATATAAACTAAATCCAGGATGGTTTAGCTACTAAACGATGGGATCAAGGAATTTCTCTACCTTTCAGTTCTGTTTTCATTAATGTCTGTTTTTTGTCCAGCATGTGGTAGGAAGCCTTTCATGTTGGTCTGGTAATCCTTAGGGCAAAAAGTCGGGCAGCAATCTTATCTCTTATCAAAGTTTTTGTTTGGGATGCCCATGTAGGGTTGGATTGTTGTATCATAAATTTCCTTTACTAAACCCCTGTCTTTAAATTATTCCAAGTTAGAATTGCTCAAAAATGAACAGGAACAAAGCAGCAGGAACAAATTTGTAAAGGGTTCAGGGGTGAGAAGTGGTGAGACAGAGGTGCCATTTCATTTCCCTCTTGCTTTCCCAGCCCTGGGTCTGCATTTCCTTCCTTGGTTTTACAGAACATTCACAGATGTAAAACCATAACAGCCAACAACTTCCTGTAGACTTTGCACAGGGAAGTCTTTGAAACCTGTGCCTCAGTCCTGGTCCAGAAGCTTCATGTCCATAGCCTCGATATTTTGATGTAAGATTAAATTCATTCCTCCATACTAGGGCTTATGAATGGTCTATCTTGGATGACTTCATTCTTACTTTCTAACATAACTTCTCACCCAATTGTGTATACCCTAATTCCTCAATTACATTAGTTGGACTCCCTAGTGGTATCAAAACTGGGATTGGAATAAAGACTATGTAAAATTGTTAGGTTATACACCAAAAGCACTTGCAAATTGTGAAAGTTTACTAATCTATGTTGATTGAAGCTGGGGGGATGTGTACAGGGATGGATCCTATGGGGGTTGATAATAAGAGAATAAATATAACATTGGATTCCCTAACAGCTGTTTAAGTGAGTGGTATTGATCAGATATACTAGCCTTTGAAATATTATTCAGCCAGTTGACTGAAACCTGGACTGCAAAGTAGCCTATACTTTATTAAATAAAATTCCACAGTTTGTTTTTGTAGTATAAAAAAACTTATTCAAAGGCTTAGGAATGCTGGAGTACTAGAGAGGATTTCCTATAAGCTACTTATTTACATACCTTCTCCTTATTTATTTATTTATTTATTTTTTTCCTGGAATGCTTCTAAGAATATAAATTTCACCAAGATTTTAAGAAATCTGTTGGTGATAGGAGTTACAACATCCTTCAACAGCTCTATAGTAAACATTTTCTGGAAGACAAGGGATGACCATGAGAATAGCTGCAGTTGTGTTGGGTTCCCCGAATTCCTTGAGTTTGTCCTGGTGTGGTCAAAGGTAGCACTTCATGCTTCATCACCAGAGATACAGTGGCCATTGTTATTTTAATAGACAACAGAGGTATATTAGTAATGAAAAGGTTTTGATTCTCAGAGAGCTCTGATGTTAGCTCAGAGAGCTAATTGATTCTGTTGCGCCTTACACCAAAATAGATGGGAAGCCTAATGAAAACTTTGCTGGTAAAAGAGACAAAACTCTGAATTTTGTTAAAATATTAAAGAAAAAAAGAATGTTATCGTTACAATGAAGAACCATGGTATTAATACATCATCCAAGTTCCAGACTTGTCTGTTCACTTTTTTGATTATTCCTTTGCTGTGCAGAAACTTTTTAATTTAATTATATTGCACATATTTATTTTTATTTCAGAATCTTAGGGGTGGGACACATGTTCTGTTTATCTACTTTATTTTTTTTTCACAAATTAAGTCAAAATTATAAGCATGCCCCCAACCCGGGCAGTATGCCCTATAACCATCAGGTGTGAATTTTCCCACTCCCTCCTTCCTTCTCCCCTCTCTCCCAGCTTGATTTTCATTGAGATTTATTTCCATATGAGCACTTAAGAGTTGATCAATTCGTTCCAACCTGGTATTGAGCACATGTGTTTGTTTCTCTATTTTTATGATGTTTTACTTAGAAGAATGGTCTCCAGTTTCATTAAGTTTGCCACAAAAGATACTAGATCACCATTTTTCTTCAGGGCTGAATAGTACTAAATTGTATGCATATACTATGTTCTGCATTTTGTTAATCTGTTCATGTATTGGTGGGCACTTGCTTGTTGTTGCTATATGTGCCTTTTTAGTCGTAGACATAAATGCCTTGCCTAGGCTGATGTATAGAAGAGATTTCCTTACCTTTTCTTGTAGAATTTTTATGGTTTCATATCTTACATTTAAGTCTTTAACCCATCTTGATAATTTTTTTTTTTGGTATATGAAGAGAGAGAGGGGTTCTGCTTTATTCTTCTGCATGCTGCTACCCAATTTTCCCAGCACCATTTATTGAACAGGGATGTCTTTCTTTCATTGGTGTAGAAGCTAGACAAACATATAAAATAACAAACATATAAAAGTAGGTCAACCAACATATAAAAATATGTTCAAAATCACTTATCATCAGGGTAATGCAAAGTAAAACCAAGATGAGAAACTTTACTCCCATCAGAAAGACCATTTTAAAAAAGTATGAAACAGTAGATATTGAAGGAAATGCTTTGAAAAGGGAAGACATACACTATTAATGAGACTGCAGAAGGCATTTTAACAAAAAGACACCAACACTCAGATGTTTATTTCAACACAATTTGAACTTTCAATGTTGCAAAATTAACCTAAGTTTCCATCAATTGGTAAGTGGACAAAGAAAATGTGGCACATGTTATACATGCACCATGGATTACTACTTAGCCATAAAAAGAAGCAAAGTTTTTTCTTTTACAACAACATGAATGGAACTTGTGACCATTATCCTAAGTGAAGTATCTCAGAAATGGAGTAACAAATACCATATGTTATCAATAATAAATATGCTTAAAACTTACCTATCAGGGATAATAAACATTATTCTGGTGATGGGAACACTAAAAGCCCTGACTTCAGCAATATAAAATGTATCCAAGTAATGAAAACATTTGTACACCATTAATATTTTCAAATTAAAAAAAAAAGAAATTATAGCCAACAGAAAATCAAAACCAATATCCAAAGTTCCTTGAATGCAGAGAAGTCTTGGTCCCCTCAAAGAAAGATTCCGGTGCAGTATTAAGAGTTATACAAATTCATTTTCCTGATTGTTCCCAAAGAGACCTGTGGGCTATTATGATGGTGAATGTTCACTGGGAAAGTCAAAAGTACCAAAATTTTCAAGAATATATGAATACTTACCAAAGTGAAATTTAGCTTGAAGTCCTAGAGAGTTTAGTGAAATCCTGAACATATTTTGTAGATATTTCTCCAATTTAGGAAATCCTTTTTCAAACAAACTCAGAAATTGACAGATTCCCCACATCGGTTCACTTGTCCATGGACTGAGGACTATTATTATAGAACATATTTGCTTTGCATAAAAAACGTATATTATTTTAATTGACAAATCATTATTGCATACCTTGTGGGATACTGTGTGATCTTTTGAGGTAGTATACAATATAGTGTGAATGAACCACGCTAATTCACATACCCATTATTTTGTTTACTTGTTATTTCTATAGTAAGACACTTGAAATTTACTTAGTCATATTAAAATATATATTTTTATTGACGGTTGTCACCTATCGTGCAGTAAATATCAAAACATATTCTTCCCGTCTGTCTGAAACCTTTATACTCTTTCACCAATTCCCCATTCTCTCCTGCCCCTATTTCCACTCTAGCTCAGCCCCTGTTCTTTGTTTCTTTGAGTTTGACTTTTTTAGATTTCACATAAAAGCGAAGCCACGTGATATTTGTCATTTTGTGCCAGCCTTCTTTCATTTAGCATAATATCTTTCAGATTTATTCATTTTGTCAAAAATTACAGAATTTTCTTTATAAAATCATAGTATCTATTGTGTATACCATATTTTCGTTACCCATTCATCCATTCCATATTGTGACTGTCCTCAATTAGGCTGTAATGGACATAGAAATGAAAACATTTCTTTCAACATATTGATTATAATGTCTTTGCATATATACTGAGAAATGAGATTGCTAGATCACATGGTAACTCTATTTTTAGTTTATGGAAAAACATTTCTATTATTTTCCATAATGGCTGTACTAATTTTCCTTCCATTTGACAACATGCAAGATTTTCATTTCTCCACATATTCACCAGCACTTGTTGTTTTTCATCTTTTTGCCAAATTCATCATAAATGAAGTGAGGTGATATTTCATTGTGGTTTTAATTTATATTTTCCTAACAAATAGTGATGCTGAGTACTTTTTTTTTTAGTTCATATTGGCCATTTTTATTTCCTATTTGAGAAATGTCTAAGGTCTTTATTTTTTAATAGGTTATTTGTTTTCTTGCTATTGAACTCATTCTTGTTTTACTGAGTTTCTTATATATTTTTTAATTATATATCTTATATATCTTTTTTAAATTAATCACTTATCAGATGCATGGTTTGGCAGTAATTACAATTTTGCATTATAAAAATCACTTACAAAGAAGTGGGTGTTTAATATTGGAAGCCAGTGACACAATGTGAAGAAATTATTTCCATTTTTCAGTGGGAAAAACTTAAAAAGAAAAAGGAGAAAATATTAAGGAAAGAGAGGCCTGGAAAGGAAGAAAAAGAGAACCACAAAAATATTGGAGGAAGAGCAAGAGAAGTCACAGTTAGGTCATTACTCCCTTAACAAGAGAAATAACTACCTAGTTGGAGCTTAGTGAAGTGGTGAACTTGTGTTACGCAGAATCACCACACTTCAGAGTGACACGTACTTATTTTATATCAGGTTCTTTCATGATCCGTGAATATTTGATGGACAACTATGGAGTTTTGAACTAGATTATATTGTAATCAACTAAGGTATGAGGAATGTGGAAGTAAATACCAACACTATTTTATGTCAGTATCTATCTAGAGCTAAGTGAGTGAGTAAGTTCATCTCTTTAAGAGCAAAAATCGCATTCTTTACTCTATAATCTCTAGCTTGTATTTTCTGCATGTGCTTGTTCAACATACAGTCGCTGAATTTAATCAGTGATTCATTGCCTAGTAGTATCAATGAAATAATTTAGAGATTCAAAATTGTGGCATTCACTTCTCTGAATGAACTCCAGAAAAGAAGGGAACTTGTATGGTGGCCACTTGGCTCATTTCTGAAATTTGAGATCTCATTGTTGGCACAATATCTACTGTTAGATGTAAAGTAGTGGGTTTACCCTTTTTTCTCTCCTTGCTCTCTCTGTATCATTTGGCAGGATGCAGCCCCAGGAACAGTTTTCTATAACCACTTACAATTCAGTTCTACTTTATCAAAAAATTTTTTTGAATTTCAACGCAGAGCTTTGTACTCTGCAGGCTAACAAATGACCTCAATTTTCAAGTTTATTGCCAACTTGTAACCACTGACTCAGTATGACTATTCATCATCCTTTCTTATAATGACTGAGTTTTCTGAATGCAGTTATCAGCATATGGCAGATTCTATAGGACTGCTTCAGGGACTTTTGTAGAGGCTTGCATTGATGGGAATTCATGAGCTGCTTCACAGTTGTGACACTTCTCAGGATGCATACATTTAGCAATTGACGCTGTGAGCTTTCAAGGGCTGAGTCGGAATTCCACATTTCTCATTTTACAAGAGGCCTAAATAGCAAAAGATATGTTCTCTACCATGTAATCAAATTTCATTAGGGTGAAACACTTTTCTGATAATGAGTATATTTAATTTTCCCAAGGAAATATAGATTTTTCCCCAATAAAACTGATCAAAAATTTTACATTTGTTATTTCCTTGGCTTCTAAAGGATTTACAGTTTATGTCTTTTTAAGGACATTGTCCTCCTGGATTGTAAATTTGTGGCTAATTTCCCAGATTTTTTTTAAATCTTCATTTGAATGTTTATAAGAATGCAGGTGATAATTAAAATATTTTGGTTTCACTAAAAGAAACTAATAATATTGCCCATCTTGATAGAGGTATAGTGTATCAATAATGTTAAATGAAATAGATATTTTAAAACTTTGAAAATACATTATAAATACAGTAAACAGGTTTTGTATTTACAACACTACACCAGAATAGTAATTATTATTTTCCTCTACAGTATTACCTGTCTTCCGTAAATGCTAATATTGTCATTGTGCTAAAAACAGTTCTTGTCATATGTGCAAATATGTATCATATATGTAATAAACAAACACATGTATATATTGAACAGAATGTTAATTTCAGATAATTATATTTTATAATCAAATTTTATTACATGTAATATTTTTCTTTGGCAGTATAGAGAGAAAATAAGAATAAATTTGAAAGAAATTTATAGTGACAGGTTAGAAATATTTAATTTCAGATTTAAAGTAAATTATGGTAACAAATAACTTTAGTATGCATGAGAAACTCATTGTACTGCACAGAGATTACAGCTATGCTTTGGGGGCTTGAAAGAACACTGGCCCTAAATGGATTATTTAAGTGTCAGGAGATTTTGTTCCAAATTGTCCATAGATTTTCTAATAAACAGAAGAGTTTATAACCCTTAATGTGAGGCTTTTACAGATCTGTGCATAATAAGCTTCTGTATGAGTGACAGAAACTAGTTTGTGAGATTCAATAAGTTATGATTTTCTTTGTAACTAAACATTAAGCCAGAATACCAATACCGGTATTTTCATAGTATCTGTTTTTGGTAGTTGGTAAAGTATTTCCATGATCATTCAAGTTATTAAATTTTGTATTACTTTATAGATAGTTATTTTTGATGAGTAAAATGTGAATTAATCAGTTGTATTTTAAAAATCTATCTAGTGTACTGGAATACATATATACACAATTATGTAGGTATAGCCACAAAACATTTCTTAAAAGAAAACAAAACTCTAATAGGAGTGATTCTTTCAGAGAAAGAGAGCTCAGGAACTTGCAGAAATATTTTAGATTTAAATGTTGCTCTCTTCTTTCATCTAATTTTCAAATTATGTGCACAGTGCATTTCTAAAACAAATAAATATAGTTTGACTGGAGATTTTGTCTGCCCTTTTCCCCTTGTCTTACGTTGTATGCCCTTTATCTAAAAAGAATCAAGGAGGTTTTTTTTTTTTTTTTTCAAAATTCATCAACTTGATTTGTTTTACTTTTATTTCCTAGTTTGCTTGACAATTTAATTACACCAAACGAAAGTGTTAGTTTCTAAAGGTGCTTTGTATGCTGAAAGCTCAAAAAAATTTCACACCGATAATTTCACATTCCTTATGATAACCTGTTTAGGGAATGACCCGTAGTATTATATTTGAAACAGTTTAAAAGTCTGAGAATAATAAACATGACAATTAGGTTTCTGTTGTGTACTTGACTGTTAGGAAACAAATCACACTCACACCTTTTTCTAAGGATATCTGTACTAAATCAAGCCAGTGAAAATTTAACCAGTTAGAAAGCTAGATTGTTTTGATTAATCACAATGCATGTAGAACAAATAGAAACATTTCCAGAGCAGTGATGCCTATTCTGTCAATCATTGCACTTTTTCCTCAAGAGAGGGGAAATCATTGTAGAAGTAATAGGAGACTGAGGGATCAGTAAGGAGAAAAATAGTTCTGTGCTTAGGAATGATCACAGTACAGACTCAGGGTAACCATGGTTTCCATTCCACGTGATAGTTCCATCATTCAACCATAAAACACTTTACAATGTTTTGTTTTTGTCATTTTACCTTCACCCATGACTCTCTTATACATCCTTGGCTATGCATGTACCCATGTGAAATAGTTTTATTTCATGTGCATAGGACTTTTGATTTAGGTAAATATATTTGCTCTTAACTCCTTCAGTCTTGTTTTACGAACATTTCCTTCAGTTACGTGTTGCTGTGCACCAGCTGGTTCTTTGTTTTGTTGGCTGAACAGTTTTCAGGAATACCAGTTTTTATTTTTCCAGGTCCTCAATTATGGACACATTTGTTGCTTTCAGTTCTTTGTTGGTATTTGTTGTTAAGAATGTTCCCATACAACATTCTGGACTTACATGAGTCTATATATTAATATATATCTAAAAGTAGAATATTATGGCTCATGTAAATATTTATTTGTATGTGTACTAGAGTGTCATTGAATTATATGATTTTCTATTTGTTCCCAATCTGATGGTTCTAAAAATGTGTTTAGATTTTTTTTTTTTTTTTTTTTTGCATTTTTTGGCTGGGGCTGGGTTTAAACCCACTACCTCTGGCATATGGGGCTGGCACCATACTCCTTTGAGCCACAGGTACCGCCCAAAATGGGTTTAGATTTTTTAATTTCAATCATCTGATATTGATATGTTAACAATATGTTTGCATTATAATAACCAATTAGGTTTTTCTTTCTGTGAACAGACTATCCAAATTTCTTTTCTAATTTCCAATTAGACATTAATGTATGTTAAATTGCAGGAATTCTTTTTGTTTTCTTTCCACGAAGTTTTGTTATACAATTTATCCCTTTTAAAATTTTTATTTATTCATTTATTTATGTATTTATTTATTTTTATTAAATCATAGCTGTGTACATTAATGCAATCATGGGGCACCATACACTGGTTTTATATACAATTTGACACATTTTCATCACACTGGTGATTTGTAGGAATTCTTATATAGTCTGGATATCCCTATATGCCTTATATAAGATAAATGTTATATGTTAAAACATTTCTGAAATTAAAATGTACCTTAAGTGTATGAACTTGCCAATGCTATTCATATATAAATATTTTTATAACAGAACAATATTAAACAGGTGCTTTTAATATGTGTAAATTTAAAATTCTAAAGGATGATAGAAATTCTGTACTGTAATTTATTTCATATATATTGTTTTCTATCTGGGACATACATAAAACAATAATTCTTCTAAAATATCAGTCATCTTAAAGTTGTTAGAAAATAGTTTTATTTAAAGGTTCTATTTAATAGAGTTTTGAAAGTTTAGCGTTTGTCACTTAATTGGTATTTTGGTTTATCAGTCAACCAAAATTATTTTTTTAATTTTTTTAAATTATTAATTTAAAGAGAATCAAAGCAATATTTCCCTTTCTCTTATTTTTTTTTTTAATTAAATCATAGCTGTGTACATTAATGCAGTCATGGGGTACAATGTGCTGGTTTTATATATACAATATGAAACCGGTTAACATAGCCTCCATGGCATTTTCTTAGTTATTGTGTTAAGACATTTATATTATGCAGCCTTACAGAAAAATGGAGACTTTACATCTTTTATGTTTACATAGGTGGAGCTGAAACATATTCTTCTTAGCAAAGTATCTCAAGAATGGAAGAAAAAGTATCCAATGTACTCAGCCCTATTACGAAACCAATTTATAGCTTTCATATGAAAGCTATAACCCAAATATAGCCCAAGAATATGGGGAAAGAGGAAAGGGAAGGAGGGGCAGAGGGGAGAATTAGTGTAGGGAGTTAATTGGTGGGACCACACCTACGGTGCTTCTTACAAGGGTACATGCGAAACTCACTAAATGTAGAATATAAATCTCTTATACGTTTTGAAGTTTTTCTTAGTTATTAAGCTGCAAATTTTAGATTACAAATACATTCTCCTTTTACATTTTCTATTTCCATAGGTTTTATAATTTCACCTAATTTAGACAATTTATCTAATTCAATTTTATGGTGCAAATAGAAATGTAGCTTTATGTTTTTAAATGAGCTATTTGTACAGGAATATAGGTAAGGAGCTAACATTAACTGCACAGTATATTGAATGTTCCTTCCCTTTGAATAATTATGATATATTTAGTGTTTATTAAAAAAAGTGATTAACTGCTACATTCTGTTTTATTGATCTGTGTTTCATTTCCTGCAAGTCTATTTTAATGTTGTTTCAAAAACTATGAAACATTAGCATCTCATTTGATAATTTCCCTTCTTAATTCTTCATTCGTAGGCCTAGTCTTAATATCAGTGGGCAATGATTTCCACAAAAAGTAGAATACATTTATTACATTTTATAAAATATATTATAAAAAATTCATTTGTGATTGCACTACATTATAAGTTTGAGGTAAAAATTGTTGCCCTTATGTATGGCAATATTTATAAATTATATATTTAATAACCATTTTATCATACCTACTTTCAAGTTGCCTCATATAGATCATAGGAAAACTGATATTTTGATGCTTTTGTAAATGGTGCCTTATTTTATATTTTATTTTTTAGCTGTGAATTTATGATATTGAACAAATGTATTATGGTTTTCAACTTGATCTTCTAAACAAAATTGCCTAAATCCAATATTAGTTTGAATAGATTATGTGTTCATTCTGCATGATATTCTAATTTTAATTATATCATTTATACTTAGATTTATTTTTTCCTTTCTAATCATTAAGCTTCTTTTATCTTATATTTTTGTGACCATAATATTCGCAGTTCTATTGTATAGTAACAGTAAAGATCTTTTTTTTTTTAAATTTTTTCATCCAAATCGAAAGGACATGGTTGAACTTTCTATGTAAGTTTAATGTTTTTTGTTTTGTTTTGTTTTGTTTTGTTTTGTTTTGTTTTGTTTTTGAGACAAAGTCTCAGTTTGTTGCCCTCGGTAGTAGAGTTCTGTGGTGTCATAGCTCACGACAACTTCAAACTCCTTAAGGGATTAAGGGATTCTTTTGGGGTTAAGGGATTCTCTTGCCTCAGCCTTTCAAGAAGCTGAGATTACAGGAGCCTGCCATAATGCCCAGTTATTTTTTTAGAGAAAAGGTCTTGCTTTGGCTCAGGCTGGTCTTGAACTTGTGAGCTCAGGCAATCCACCCCTTGGCCTCCCAGAGTGCTAGGATTACAGGTGTGAGCTGTCACAGTGCCTTGTCTAAGTTTAATGTTTTATGTAAATTTTTGATAGCTAAGTCATTACATCGATTTTATGAGCTATTCTTAGTTCTTATTTTTAAATGCAAATGGGTAATCTTTTCAGATGTTTTTCCTGCCTTTGAGATAGTTACATTCTTGTTTGATCAATGAATATGCTGAATTACACTGCTAAAATTTTTAATATTATTACTGGGTAATATAGCATACTTAAAAAAAAAGACATAGCACATAAAGTTAAAAATAACAAAATAGGTCCTTCTTCCAATAATAGCATAGTAGATTTTATTCAACTAAAATTCATTAAAAATGTCAGCACTCGATCTTAAAACATTCAATAAAAACGTCATTAAAAACGTCATTGAAAAGAAAACAAAATAACCAGAAAATGAAATGTATTTGAACCTTGAATAAAGAGAGTAAAAAGAGAAAAAAACTTATGTCTTGTCTTGTCTTTGGTTCACTTTCTTTTTTTTCCCAAAAAATATTATGAAGTAAGTGTTTTTTTGTTTGTTTTTTTTTTGTGTGTGTGAATTTTTTTGTTTTGTTTATTTGTTGCATGAATAAATTATATCATGCTGAATTCATGCCTTCAGTGTACTAGTCACCCAAATAGTGTACGTTGCACCTAATAGATTTTCAATAAGGGCAATCTCTAAACTATTCAAAGTAAAGTAGCTTTTAATAGAAGTTAGACAGAAATTTGCAGTCGTTGGCTTAAATACCAGAGTATGAAATTGGGGTTTACATGAGTGACTGGAAAGTGAGAGAAGTAATCCAGGTACAGAGGATGAGCCCTGAAATCTATATATCATCTCCTATCAAATCTTTGTTTGGTTCTTGAATTGGTATTTGCAAGCAAAATTCTAAGGAACCCATAGCCAACCAATAGCTGGAAGGATAAAGAGAAGTAACAGAGATTTTTATCCCCGCTATCCAACCAGATTTCCCATTCTGAAGAACACAGAAAAAAATGATAATAGTAAACACCACCCTAGTAATTTAGAAGACAATATAAAGCTACTTAACTTCTCTTATTGGAGTGATTGTTAAAAGGACAGGAGAGCTAAAGATGAAGACAAGGTATTCCTTAATAAGTCATTACAATATTTCCCATATAGGATGAAAGTCATAAAATTAATGATACAAGAACATAGATATTACAAAGAAAAGTCACACTTAAGTACAACCGTTATGCTTATCAGAACCAAAGATGAAATTGTGAAAGCTTCACAGAAAACGGCACAATACATAAAAAACAGCAGCATACGTACAGCCAACTTCTCATTAAAAACAACGAACATCAGAAGACAATGGAATAGCAATAAAGTTTGAATTTTTTAATCATTCTCAAATCAATATTCTATGTAAGTGAAAATATATTCCAAAAATAAAGGTAAGAAAATTAGGACCAAAAAATAATGTATTGGCAGTAAAGTTGAACTTCAAAAACCGCTTAAGAAAGTCATTCTGGATATCAAGAAATTACCTCAGAAGGAAATTTAGGGTCTTCAGAAAAGAAGAAAAACTATCAGATGTGCTAAATACAACTAAATGGAAAATTAAATGGAAAAAAAAAATTCTTAATGTTTTTGAAAACGTTTCAAGAAAAATTTATAATACATGTAATGCAACAATGTGAAATTTATTATGAATGCAGATATAATATATGGGACAACAATGTTACAAAAGATTAATGAAAACAGGACACTGCAAACTTGTAACATTGTATATAAATTCATCCAGTTTTAATTCTAATTAAAGATACATATTTTATCATAATAGCATCCAGTAATATAATAATGCAAAAATCAAGATGGGAAGGTTTAAATAAGAAGTTAGACCCAAAGCTTTGCAAAAGATACCATTTTTTTCCATACATTTTTAATTTTGTTATTTTTTTAAACACAGTGTCTCCCTATGTTGCCCAGGCTGGCCTTAAACTCTTCCCCTTAATGGTCCTCCTATCTGTCAAAGTGCTAGAATTATAGGCATGAGCCACCACGCCCAGCCAAAACTTGACATGTGAAGACCTAGATCCGTTGAAACTGAAAGGATGGAAAAATATGCTCTGTGCAAGCAATTCCCATAAGCATGCGAATGCTGTGGGGCTTTATTTTTTCATTTTGTCATTCCTCCTGACTTGCTTCTTGCGTTTCTCCTTCCCTATCATCCATTTTTCTTGCCATTTTGCCTTCTTCCCAGACAATTCATAGCAAAATTATTAGGATAAGCCATGGATTGCACAAAGCTATATCTCTTGTTGAAGCTGGGAGAGGGACCAGTGACTCAGTATGAGTTTGAAAAACTCAAGCAGGATGAGGAGGAAAACTCTACAGGAGTGGGAGACACGGAGCAGATCCATCCTGGAGCAGGTGGAGTGGTGTAGGCATGTGGAAATTTGGCAGAAATCCCACAGCAACTTTCTGTTGCCAAGTGAAGTGGGGATGTGTTCCAAATATTAATGGTAGGTCACAGCAAGAACATGACTTATTATCTTCGAGTATTACCAAAAAGCAAACAAATCCCCATATGATTGGGACACAGAAAAGAGGATCTCGTATCTTTGTAGTTAGTGAAAAACCAGAGAGAGAATTTTTATGTCCTCAGCATTATGGCAAATGATAACACGAGAGTGCCAAGGTGGAGAGTTCTGATAAGAATTTTCTGAAATGTACAATCTTTCTAGATGCTTAGAATCTCTCTTGTAAAAAGAGTTTTACATTATACAGATTTCTTTTGCCTTTTTAAAGGATAATTTATGCAGCATATTTACAAAAAACCAAGCCCTCCACTGGGTGGAGGACTACAAGGGACCATCACTGTGCCAGCCCCCAGGAATAGGAGTCCCATCACTTCTGCTCTCTTCCTCTTGGGCTACCGTGCTAGGGATGTCTGCATCCAGGGAGACAGAACATACTCACATACAACGGACTATATGAAGTGGGGTTGTTATTTATATATAAGCAACAAGGGACAAAAGAAACCTGGGATCCATTTTGAGCCTGTCCTCGCCCAGGGCTCAAGAAAGCTGCCCAGGGTCAACTGAGTCTTAACTGTGTGTGTCCCCATTCTGCCAGCTGTGGAATCCCCCAAAGGCAGCCTAACCTGGGCCACATAGCTCAGGGGCAATGTGACTTGATGGGCAAAGTTTGAAGGACATCCTCATTCCACTGGAAGGAGCAAAGCCCAGGTCTTCAGGGCAGTTGTCTCTAATGTGAGATGTTACAGTCCCCAGGAGGGGCAGGAATAAGGCCCAGATGTTTGTTTCATGTGGTTCTTTCCTCTTACAGGATATTGCATCCCCAGTACCAGTACATTTACAGTTAACTTCAAGGGCTACAAGCAAGAAGGGAGAGAGAACTGGGTTAGCCTAAGGCCACCAGACAACTGTCCTGCAGAAGTCTTTTGTCTTTTTTCTCAAAGCCCAATATTCCTTGTGTTTAATATACTATATATAATTTCTCTAATTCTTAGGAGCACGCCACAGTTTGGTGTGGCTGCTGGGAATTATCTTCATAGAAACATATGTATCCGATTCAGTTTTTATTCATCTGCATATCCGTCCATTATCCACAGAGACTCAATATACCTTAACCAAGAACTTAGTCGGAACAAGTCACTGTGATAGGAAATAGACGATGAAATGTTACAATTATTTTCCCTTGATGTGCTATCTTTTGAGAACTTCTGTAGCATCAATGATAAATACAGTATTTTTGGCCTCCAGATATTCATTCAGTGCTGACTGAAGATTCAGGACCCTAAAAGGAAGTTAAAAGTTAAAGTGGGTCCTATCCTGTGGTTTTATGCTGCTCTTGTTGTCATCCTTGGTCACTTCATAGCAAACAATTGTCTATGTGTGGTATTTTCAGTTTTACTTCTCCCATTCTCTCTTTATTCAGGCATTCCATTCTATCAATCTATTGAAAGATCTTTGTCAAGGTTTCCAAGAGACTGCCATGTCGGTATAGCCTGGCAAATTCTCAGCTCTCATCTTGTGTAACACATCAGCAACTTTTGACATTGCTCTCATACGATTTCCAGGGCACTATTCTCTCTTGATTATTCTGCTACTATGCCTTCTTTTTCAGAGCTGTTGGTACATTTTGGGTTTGTTTCATTTTGTTTTTCGTAAATCCTTCCTATCTCCACATTCTCTATAGGTGGGAGACAACTTCAGATGTCTTTTCTTCCTGGATGATCTCTTTAAGTCTCATGGCATTCAACAAACCCAAAGTTCTAGCTCAGACGTTTCACATGAGCATCTAGTTTTCATAGTCGCTTTCCTATTCAATAGAAGTTATTGTGTAAACATTTAAAATAGAATATCTCCTGAACAAATTCATACTTGTCTGTTGCAAACAGCTCCTCCTAATTATAAGAAATACTGACACCATCTTTCAAATTGCTCAAGCCAACAACTCAGATTCATTTTCAATTCCTCTTTTCTCTTATGCTGACATCACACATCCTGTTAGCTTTACCTTCAAAATATATCCTAAAACCACATCATCCCACTACTATCATACCAACCACCCTGCTTAAAGAAATCATCTCCCCTTGGGTGGTGCATGTGGCTCAAGGAGTAGGGTGTTGGCCCCATATAGTGGAGGTAGTGGGTTCAAACCCAGCCCCATCCAAAAAAAAAAAAAAAAAAAATCATCTCCCTTCTGCAATGAACTTTTGAAGTGGCCTCGGTACACTTCAAACAGTCTCTTAACATCAAAGCAGACAGATACATTTTTAAAGACATAGGAAGATCATAACACTGTCTGTTCACCATCTTTCAGTGATTGCCCATCTTTTCATTCAAAGGATATAAGCAAAGTCCTTAAATGGGTTATAAGGATGTCTGTTTTCTGACTGCCAGATGCTTTTCTAACTTCATGTCATACTAATATCCCCCAGGCTTCACTAGCCTCAGGTCAAATGTTAAGTATTCTCTTTTTTTAAGGCCCTAGCACTTTTCCACTCCTTGCCTAAATGTTCTTTGGGGATCTTTTTCTCCAGACTTCCAGTGATTTGCTCCTTTGTTTCATTTAGGTCTTTTCTCAAAAGCCACCAACCAGTGACATGATCTTTGGTCACTCAATACTCATACCCACCCTTCAACCCTTGTCCAAGCACTCTCTTTGTTTGAGGCTCATAACACACATCACTTCCTGATATCTGTATCTTTATATATTTATTTGCCTAATATTTGCCCCCATCTCCAATAGAACATAATTTCAATATCTTCTGACTTTTATTTTTGTTCACTACAGTAATTCCATTTTTGTTCACTACAGTAATTCCATTTCCTTGAACACAGTTATACATATATATGGGCGTATAGTATATACACAATAAATATGCAATGAATTAATTAAAAACAATTTTCACCACTAACACTGTTGTTTGCTATTGCTGCATTTATTTCGTGGCTATTTACCACTGCAACTGTTTCCTTGGCCAGTTCTGGTACTCTCTTCTAGATCCATCTGGCTCTTGAACCAGGAAAGGAGGGTATTCCTAAAGAATACTGGAACAACCTATCTAGATAGACCGTATGGGGGGAAAAAATGACCTGAGTGGTCCTAGCCAGCACCACCTCCAGGTATGTTCCTTGAATATGAAATTTCAAGATGAAGCATTGGATTTTTTTTTATTTTTTTGAGACAGTCTCACTATGTCACCCTCAGTAGACTGCCGTGACATCACAGCTCACAGCAACCTCAAATTGTGAGCTTGAGCGATTCTCTTGCCTCAGCGTCCCAAGTAATAGTACTACAGTCACCCACCACAATGCCCATTTATTTTTTTTTTGTTGCAGTTGTCATTGTTGTTTAGCAGGCAAGGGCCGGGTTTGAACCCGGCAGCCTCGGTGTATGTGGCTAGTGCCCTAACCACTGAGCTCCGGGCACTGAGCTGGCTTTTTAATATTAGTTACATTTGATACAATTTTTGGCTTCCCCAAAATTTGGAAGGCTTCAGAGGGAAGTAAAGATTATGCAATTATTGTTGCATAATTCCTTGATGTTATTGAATTCACAGGTTGGGCATTATATTCAAGTATCACCTGTGGAACTATATTGAATAAGCCAACGTATCTTCCCTAAAGAGGTAACAGATAAAATAATGAAGCAAGATGTGTGATAATCAATATTAGTAAGATGTTATAAACATGCAGAAGAGACAGGGGTTAATTCTGGGTAGGGATATTTGATAGCTCAGTGTACATGGCCTTCCTTTATTACTTTAAGGAATGAATTGTCACTTTCCTGCTGAAATTTCAGTAAATGTGAGATTCTATTTCCTTTAAAACTGACCCCTAAGACCACACTTGAAGAATTTATTGATCTAAGAAGAACATTTAAAAGCAAAAAAAAAAAAAAAAAAAAAAAGAAGAAGTAGTGACTTTTAAACTTAATTTTGGAAAAAGGATAAATATTTTCTTGGTAAAAACAAGGGCAGAAACATTTCCAGGCCATGAAAACAGCATGAGTAGAGGCAAAGAGAAGTAACATGCTTGGTACATTTAAAAAATATTGAATGATGCAAGGTGATTGGTGTACCATAGAGTACAGGAGACAATTTGAGCCAGGAAGGTAGATTAGGAGTTAAATTAAAAGGGTAAATTGTGAAGTACTTAACAAAAAGATACAAAATTCTGTCTTTCAAACAGATGAGGATATTTGAATAGATAATCACTTTATAAGAAAGAACTGTACATATAGTTACTTGTGAATTTTGATATCTCAGATGATACTTGTTTTTGCCAAAGTATTTTTTTCTCTTAGGTTTCCATATTTTGTGACTCCATACTGACTTCTGCTTTACCCCTGTTTACTCTATTTTTATCTTGGCCATCAGTTTCATATACATTTCCACTTGGCTTTAGAATCTCTCCACTTCCTAATTCCTTTCTACTATTCCTCTCTAAATTCAACAAGAATTGACCCATCTTTAACATGACACAGATAACAAAGACAGCATTTATGTTATAAAATAGGTAGAAATTTTTTGTAGCTTTTCTAAGGCTGAGTTATTATTTCATCAAATTGGTACTATTGACTATCCCTCTTTACACGTGTAACAGTGAGAGCTATAATGCAATATACTATTGTTCAAAGAACATAATTAACTTCCTTTAAAACCCAATTTAATTAGCCATGTGTTCCAAAAGCCTGGAGAAAATCCAAATTCATGAGCTAAAGGTAAAAACAGAATGAATAAGCTTGGTCTTTTATTCTATCAGATCTTCATCCCTGCAGTGTGTGTCCGTTATTTCATTACGAAGGATGAAAGGGCTTTAATTCTTCCATAAACAGAAAGGTTTAACAATGACATATTGAGGAGACACGAGTATTTCTAGAACGGAAACATTCTTTTTGCCAAAGGACACTTACTGGTTTTGATATTAATTTTTCTAGATGTCAACTTTTAAAAGAATAGGTCTAGTGCATTGATGTCATATCCCAAAGTAAAATAGTAAAGTGCTGGCTTTATCTAAGTAATTGCTTAGAGTGGTCAGTATTAGTCTCCCCCCGCAGACCCATTAAAAATTTTGCAAAGTAGAGTGTTCCAGCTGAAGGTAGTGATGGAGAAAAGCATCCATCCCTGACCACTTCTGAGTGTTGGCTGCCAGTGTCTCACAGAAGTTATCCTTTACTCATCAGTTGAGCACATTTGCCTAACATTAATCCTCTCCCCCTTGTTGCTTTCTTTTGAGAGTACTCATTTGTTAATTGGCGTATACATCCTCAGAAGACCTTCTGCACTGATTTGCTTGAGTGAATATTATCATTTTTAGCTCTGAAAGTCATACATTCAAGGAAAACCCTCAATTCTGAGACAACGAAGATGACTGGTCACACTACATTACATCCCATCCCTGATCCTGGCTTAGCTTCTTAGAAAACTGCGAGATGCACTTAGAAACTTACCTAGTTAAGATTTTAGGTAAAATAAAGATCATTTTCTTAGATAACAAAATAATTTTACTTTTATTGGTCATCAAATGGCTCTACATTTATAAATCTGTACACTGCTGAAATTACTGAGGAAAAAAAAGACATGCCTAAATCCATTCTGTATCAAAAATGACCAAACCTGATTTTCTCTATTCATTCATTTCATTAAATTCTGTTTCATGCCATATCATATGCTGACAGTAGGTAAACAAATATGCAAAAGAAATAGTCAATGGAGGTACTGACACAGGGAAAATAAATGATATATAACTTGTATAAAAACAAAAGGTCTATGAATCAACGTATCAAAGGCTGCAATATAAAAGGAATGAGGAAACTCAGGAAAGGGTATCAACCAATTTGATCAAGAAGGATTTGAACAAGTGTTTGTGTGGGAGGGTAGGGCAAAAGATTGGGGGATAGGGGATGAAGTAACATAAAACAGGAATATAATTAAAAACATGACACAATTAGAAAAAAATAAACATTTAGGCACTGTTACCCAGAATTTGTTCAAGATAGTCAAGGGAGTCAGCATGTACAAATTATGCCATAGGAGATAACTTTAACTTCATCTTATAAGAAAAAAAAATTAAAACAATGAAGATGTGTAGCTAGATTTGTGATAGTCTTCATGCTTATGTCAGAGAGGTAGGTGCACTGGTGGAGGAAGAATAATATCCGAAGGTGAAAGTCCAGAGAGAGTAATAGCTCTACAATACAATGATGGTATTATAATACCTGTATAATAAGCCAATGACTGTTATCAGACATACTCAATAATTTAAGAGAACAATTAAAATATCACATGATCAAAAAAAAGTAAGATAAGATGGAACCTATAAATAATTAGTTAATTTGTGAATAAACTAGTTCATTAAAAGATAAAATGTACAAAGATATAATTAGATAGGAGCAAGAGTTAGTGTTGGACAGCACAATAGGGCAATGATAGTTAACACTAATTTACTGTATATTTCAAAATAGCTATAAGAGTAATATGAAATGATTCCAACACAAGGAAAAGAAAGAGTTTGACATGACGGAGATCTTAATTATACAAATTTGATTAATATAAATTGTATGCTTATATCAGTATTTCATATGTACAATACCCAATAAATAGGTGTAGCCATTATATATTCATAAAAGTTAAAAAGAAAATTATAAAAAGAGAAAAATACCAAATGGAAAAAAAGGACAATAACAATATGTGAGTTAGGACAGGAATTAAGGTCATGAATTCATCCTAGAAAAAGTGCTACTACCTCATTCCTGAATATCGCTGCAGTCACCTTTGAAGTCCACCTTTGGCCATCTGGTGACCATAGTAATAACAGTCAGCAATGTGGTACATAGCACTATTTCTAGGACGACTTCATGAACTTAATTGTCTGACCTTGAAAGCAAATTTGGTAAATGGTCATGTAATTAACAATAGAAGACCAAGTAAAAGGTCTGTGTTAATCTGTATTTCACAAAAATAGGAGAGCAGAAGAAAAGGCAGTGAAGAAACAGAATTGAGATTTTTTTTTGGAGGTTCTTTTGGTCCAGTTCCACAGCCACAGGAACTAACAGATAAATAGCATGTGAATTTTGCTTACGGCCTGCAAAATCTACCATAGCACTTAAATCTATTTTTGGCACAGCCTATTTTGAGCACAAATATGTAAAACTTACAAAGGAAATGAAATCCTCAAATAAATAAGGCTATGCCAGTTTTTAAATTTTTACCTCAATCACAAATAGTATCTCTGACGTTGGTTAAATTACTCGGTTAAGCTCAGCTTTGTCATCTATAAAGTCTGTAAAATCTTTAACCTGAGGTCATTGAAAGGAGTAAAGCGTGTAACATGTAAAATCTCTGGCCAGTATGTCTAGCACAAAATAAGTGCTCATTAGGTAATATTAATTTTTCAAGTTAGAAAAGACCTTGAAAGATTTCTCAGTCGATTCTTATTCACATTTCCTGGAACATAGCTACAAAATCATAGTGGGAGGGAAAACTTTTCTGCATTGGATGAATACCAAAAACCAATATTTCACAAGCATGTTATTGGGCAAATGGTCTTCATTATATTCCCAGATTGCAACCTTCCCTATCACCAAACAAAGACGGTTTCAGTGAACACTCAATTAATCACAACTGAGTTGTTTCAAAATGTGAATTCCAAGTTTTGGTCTTTTCTTGCTTCTTACTCTTTTCCATTGTATTATTTTACGAACACGGATGCCTCATTATTTCCACGATTCCTCCCAGGCTTCATCCCCAGGTTCACGGTTCTTTGTTCTCCTACTTCTCTTGTTTCCTTTTCTCTTTTAACAAGACTCCAGGAACCTTCGTAGCTGCAGCTTATCACATTTCCTTTCACACAGACCTTGCCACTTGGCTCCACAAGTGTTTTGTTATGTCATTCTGTTTCGTCTCTCTGTTCAATATATCTTAAGTTTTAGTAATTCCTGCTCAAGAATATATTTTCCTGTCTAAATATAATTTTTTAAGCTAAAAAGCTCAGTCACTCTTGGGGAAAGAAAGGTGGGTATATTACGTGAATCTGCGTCTCTGGAGCTATGATATTTATTTCTGAGGAAACAGATTAGTTTTCTTTGCTGAGGACAAACTCGTGGGTTGCCTGTCAGTGTTCTTGATCCCGCCTACATAGATATCTCCTTTTAAAAAGCAAATACACTGTGATGCTAACTCGACTCTTCTAAAATTAAATTAACAAATTATATAGACAGTCGATCTATATAATTAGCAATATAACAAGTTAATTATCTCCGCTGATATAATTTTTAAAATTGTAATACTATCCCCT
The DNA here is from genome assembly GCA_963574355.1 of Loris lydekkerianus. Classification (NCBI taxonomy): domain Eukaryota; kingdom Metazoa; phylum Chordata; class Mammalia; order Primates; family Lorisidae; genus Loris; species Loris lydekkerianus. The sequence goes on along the minus strand of CAUYPK010020663.1, from coordinate 2,248 downwards.
GTAATACAATAGAGAGAAACTAGCACCTAGGTTACAATTAAGTATGAACTTGAATATGTAAATACTCAGATACCACACTGGAAGGCAACATGACAGGGCCACATGTTGGTACATATATATGCTTTATGAGAAGTTGTATTAGAAGTAATTTTAGTTAAAAAATGTTGATATTGGAATAAGAAGTGTTATTTCAATAAGTTAATAAAGCGTCAGACTTTCTTGTATATAGTAGGACACATAATAATTTTAAATGAAGTAAAAATAAAATGATAGAGAAAGTTAAGGAGTTTCAAAGAGGAGAAAATATATAGCGTCTTTATTGGTAAGGAGAGTGTCTACATGATTCTGTCTGTTATGGCATAGCCTGCAAATGCTATAGAAAACAATGTGCTGGGGCAGCGCCTGTGGCTCAAGGAGTAGGACGCTGGCTCCATATGCTGGGGGGCGTGGGTTCAAGCCTGGCCCCAGCCAAAACTGCAAAAAAAAAAAAAAAAAAGTCTTGTCTTCACCTACCATGACCTGACAAGATATACACTCAGACTTTATAAATTAAAAATAAAATCCAAAAAATACTATATTTTAATTAGGGAAGAGTTATATTAAATGAACTGGATAGCAAAATAAGATAGAAAGTGAAATCCTCTGAGGACATGACCAGAAATACTGAAATAAAGAGGCCCTGCCAAGTAAATAAACGTTTTACCATGTAATGTTCACAATGTATCTTTTAAATCATCATTACAATTTTGAGATACATAGGGTATTAATAATAAAATTGTACTGACTATTCTTTCGATTTCTCATGTCTCTTGTTTATGTAACAGTAATTTGTTCAAACCTCTTAAAGTTGGGGCTTATATTTGAATGGGAGTCAATGGGCAATTTCATGAAAGATAAATATGACATTCAAAAGTCATATTAAAACTGGGAGAAATTTTCATTTTGAGAGAAGATGCAACTAATTCCAATGGTACTTATACAATTTTAGCAACAAAAATCCTCTTACATATTCCACAGCTATTCTCTATAAGAGAGTTATTACAACCCATAACGAGAACACAGCTCTATGGCTGTGGCCCCAACTTCATTAGGTCTGTTCACAACTGCGCCGCACATGAGGAGGCCTGTGAGTAAATCTTCAGTAGTAGTGATGCTAGTGCTGGGGAGAGGCTGCAATTACAGATTATCATTAGCAATTGACTACACAGAGACCTTAATAAATCAATTGCTTTCAGACTTACATCGAAAACTTATCAGTGAGTGGTAAGCTGCAAGTGGGGGCAAGTTTTGTTGTGGCAGTGGACTTGACGTATTTCAATGGCACAGTTGCATCTGGTGACAGTTTTTAAGATATAATCTGACCAGCTAGTTTCAGGAAAACAAGCTCAAGGTTTTCACTGGTTCTGCATTATATGGTGCATTATATAATTATTTCATTGTATATTACAATGTAATAATAATAAAATAAAGTGTATAATAATAATGCACTTGAATCTTGTAATGCACTTGAATCTTCCCAAAACCACCCTCCCGGCCCCTCCATGGAAAAATTTTGTTTCATGAAACTGTTCCTTGGTGCCAAAAAGTTTGGGGACTCCTGATTTAAGGTATCTATCTTAGCTTCCTCCTGAGGTTTATTGGGAGATTAGAGATGAAGTGGATGAATCTATTATAAGAGGCAAGGAAATATGTTTTGTTTTGTTTTGTTTTTTAATAATATAAGCGAAGTTCAAACCCAAACTACCATGTACAAGAGCCGTGATAGTGAACAAATTAATTATCTCCTCTGATATTCTGTTTGGAGGTGAACAATTATCCTAGTTTGCTCTGGATGCTCCTGGGTTAAGCACCTAGCATTTCATGTCATTGGACCAGGCAAGCCGGGATGAATTGAAGGTTACCCTAATTTCGCCACTGGCTAACCAGAATATCCTCAGAAGTTTTTTTATGAGGTTAAGTCATAAATGAGAAAATATTTGAACATCACTTAACAGAGTCTTGTACATGCATATTAAAATTTACTGAATTATAATATTAGTATTATTCTAAATAGGCAATGGGATAAAATAACATAATGTATAAAATGTATATATTCTTTTTTTTTTTTTTTTTTTTTTTATTTTTTATTTATTTATTTATTTTTTTATTGTGGAGAAGGGGCAGGGAAAGAAGGCGGGGGAAGAGGTGAGTGACAGGGTCGGGCCAGTGGCATGGTACCACATTGGCTGTATCTAGGTAGAGGCAGTTT
>CAUYPK010020662.1:0-27454 GCA_963574355.1 Loris lydekkerianus | reverse complement strand
GTAAATTTATTTTGGCAAAAGCCCTGCCTGGCCAGTTTTGCGTGAACCCCCTCAATATATGCTCAGGTTCCTTGTCCTCCACCATCCCCCCCCCCCCCCCCCCGTGGTCACCACGGCCTGTTTTCAGCAAGAATCCTATTAGATCAGTTTAGCCAGAATCCCCCTTCCCCCTGGCATTTCCTCTTAATAGATTCCATCCACTGACTCCCACCTTGTTACTTGGCTATAAATTTCCACTTTTCCATGGCTTGTTTGGAGTCAAGCCCAGTCTCTCCAACTGCCAAATCCCATTGCAATGGCCCCTATACCAATCTCAGTGGTCCTAACAATAAAGTCTTCCTTACTGTGCTTTAACAAGTATCATCAAATAAGTTCTCCTTAAACAATGTCCATTCTGATGCAGCCATCCACAGCTGAGATGGTAGATCTCATGAGATAGCAGTAAGGAGTTTGTGACACCAGGAATCCCTCAGAAAGGAGCACTGGCGTGATGGGCATCCTGCATGGACTGTCCAGAGTCCTTATTCAAATCTAAGTGGCATGGTTTAAAAGGAACCAGAAAAGCCCCTTCACACCACCCCCAAGTTTTCCCCTTAGCAGTCCTGCCTGCCAGTTCATCTGTCAACTGAAGCAATGCCTTCCCAGCCCTCCTTCAGAAGTGTGCGCCTGATCCTAGGAAAATCACCTGTCCTCAATTCCTTACCTGCACTTGCATTTTCTCATTTCTGCCTACTCAGCAGCCCTCCCACTTGATCACTACAAAAGTCAGGATGGTCCTAACAGTCTCACTCAGCTGGAGCCCAGAAGGCTAGTCTGACCAGGTCCCGGGAGCTGACCACAGACTCAGAAGGTGCAGGAGGCAAAGCCAGAACCCCTGTGGAGGAGTGAGACTGGAGCCGGGTCTGAGGGAGGCAGGGCACAGGGGGTGGCTGATGGGAGGCTCGGAAGTGACAGCTGGAGTGTCAGAAATCTCGGAGGAGGGGAATTGCTAGCAGCTCCCCGGGGAGAGAGGCCGGCGACAGGCTCAGGAGGCACAGCTGAGGTGAACACAGACCCCTGGGGAATGCACTGAAGAGCAGAGTGATCGAAGGCAAAGGGGAAAATGGTGGCCGGTCTGCTCCCTCAGCAGGCGTCCTCAACTTTATAAACAGGGGGCCAGTTCACTGTCCCTCAGACCGTTGGAGGGATGGACTATAGTTTAAAAAAGAAAAACAAAACTATGAACAAATTCCTGTGCACACTGCACATATCTTATTTTGAAGTAAAAAAACAAAATGGAAACAATACAATCACACTGCCGCTTGTGGCCCACAGGCCGTAATTTGAGGACCCCTGCTCTAGAGCAATATCCGGGTGGGCAGAGGGTGGGATGGGCTATTTCTCCTTGAGTTTTCCCCAATCCAAGTTTCCCTGAGGCCCCCGCTGTGGAGCCCACAGTGCGGCTGTGTCCCCACCTTGCCTAGGGAGGAAGCAAGCAGGTGGCTGTCCGGGCTGGTTCTGAGCTGGAGGCCAGCAGACCCCCCAGGAGGCTTCTTGCCAGAAGTCTGTTGGCCTGGGAGGATGGTCAGGTGGCTGGAGCTCAGGGCAGAGCGGGCAGTGGGGGAGAGGAGGTGGTGAAGGGTCTCTTTCTGGTAGCCTCTCCAAAATGCCCACTTCAAGGTCTTTGCCACCAAGATTCCCCTTGGGCCCCTGACCATCTCTCCTGACCTCCAGTGGGGCTCTGCTGTGCCTAGCTGCTCTGTCCTTTCCTGATTCACACATTCCTCCAGAAGCTAATTTAGTGGCTAGAAGCTAGGGCTGCTGGTCTGACGTGGTTCTGTCCCTGTGCTGGCTACCTGCTAATGTGTAACAGACTACTACGAATGCCACTTCTGCCACATTCTCTTGGCAAGCAAGTCACCGAGAATAAAGGCCAACCCAAAATGTAAGCCTTAGGAAGTGCCTTTAAGAACACAAATTTGAGGCTTGGCACCTGTAGCTCTGTGGTTAGGGTGCCAGCCACATGTACCAGGGCTGATGGGTCCGAACCTGGCCAGGCTAAACAACAATAACAGAAATACTAAAAAAAAAAAAAAAAAAGTTGGGTGTTGTGGCCGGAGCCTGTAGTCCCAGTTACTGGGAGGCTGAGGCAAGAGAATCACTTAAGCCCAAGAGTCTGAGGTTGCTGTGAGCTGTGATGCTACAGCACTTTACTGAGGGCAACGTAGTGAGACTGTCTCAAAAACCAAAAAAACACAACTTTGGGCCAGACACACTGGCTCACACCTATAATCCTAGCACTCTGAGAGGCTGGGATGGGTTGATTGCTCGAGCTCAGGAATTTTAGACCAGCCTGAGCAAGAGAGAGGCCTTGTCTCTACTAAAAACAGAAAAAAAAACTAGCTGGGCATTGTGGTGAGCAACTATAGACCCAGCTACTCAGGAGGCTGAGGCAAGAGAATCGCTTGAGCCCAAGAGTTGGAGGTTGCTGTGAACTATGATGTCACAGTACTCTACTGAGGCTGACAAAGTGAGACTGTCTCCAAAAAAAAAGCAAGTATATTTAAGCTCTTTCAGCCTTCGTCTTCTCATCTGTAAAATGGGAATACTAAGAATATCTACTTCTTAGGGATTATAGAGTTAATTCTTATATATATAATTTATAAATAAGTATAAGTAAATATTGTAAAACATAAATAAATACACATACAAATTGTATGTGTGTATATATAATATGCCTGCTTATGATCACCAGTATCTGCAGTCTCCTTTTCTTCTCGGGTGCTATCCTAGACTATCTCTCAGCCTCCCCTGCAATTAGGTGTGACCATCTGACTGACTTCTGGCCCCCCGTGGAACTTGAGGGGAAGTCATGTATCTGGGCTCTTCATCCTCTGTGCTTACTCCCCTGACCCTCCATCAAACTGTGTCGCAAATGAAAGACAAAGCTTTGTTGAGGTCAGGTCACTGAGATTTGGGGAATTTTGTCAGAATATTAGCAAAGACTGACTCATGCACTGGTAAATTCTCAATTAATATTAACTTCTGTCCTGGCCTAGCCAAAAGCCTGCTGCTCGACCCCTGTGTGCTTGTCTGTAGAATGGTTATAAAAAAAACATACCCTGCAGGGTTGGAAGGTGGAAAAGAAATGATGGGGGGTTTGCCTTCCCAGCCTGGCTTCTCTTCAACCACAGTTATTTTACCTAAATACTACCAACTGGGTAATCATTGCCTTTTTTCTTTTCTTTCTTTTTTTTTTTTTTGAGACAGAGTCTTACTTTGTCATGCTGGGTAGAGTGCTGTGGTGTCATAGCTCACAGCAACCCAACCTCAAACTCTTGGGCTCAAGCAATCCTTTTGCCTCAGCCTCCCAAGTAACTGGGACTACAGGCTCCCACCACAATGTCCGACTATTTTTAGAGACAGGGTTTCGCTCTTGCTCAGGCTGGTCTCGAATTCACGAGTTCAGGGGATCCACTTGCCTCAGCCTCCCAGAGTTCTAGGATTACAGGCATGAGCCAATGCTTCTAGTGCATGGGGAATATCTGATGCTCCCACTGCTTGCCTCCTGGCTACTTCTCTTCTCCCCTTATACTCAATCCACAGAGCCCCAAGACAGCAACCTGCTGACACCCAACCCCCAGACCCAGGGTGTGGCTCTGTTGCAGTCTCAGGATACCCACCCAGCCAGCAGGGGCAGGCTGTCCACACTCAGACTATGATGATCGTCTGGCCACTATCTTGGGTCCTGCTGATGGTGCATGAGCAGGAAATAGCAACAAGGACTGAATTGTCAGGTGGAGGAGTGATCCATGGGACTCGGGAGTGAGCAGATTGGGCTATGTTGCTGGGACTGGCCTTGTCTATGAAAAAAAAAATTTTTTTTTTTTTGCAGTTTCTGGTTGGGGCTGGGTTTGAACCCACCACCTCTGGCATATGGGGCCTGTGCCCTACCCCTTTGAGCCACAGGCACCACCCAATTATAGGCCCCACCAACCTGAGGATGAACCAAGGTGGTCAGAAGCTCTGCTGGTTGGCACTGGGCCCCAGGACTAAGCTGGGCACAGCTGCACCAGTCTTTCTGTCATCCCCCCATCTGTGTACCCCCTGAAAAAGGGCCAAGAGCACCTGAGGCAGCCAACAGTCAGCTGGCACTGGGGCTAGGTGTAGCAGAGAGGTGATCTGAGCAAGCTGGGTGAGGACCTGCCCTGAGCCATAGCTCAGAGATCCAGAATGCAGGAGGTGGAATTCTAGCCCTGTCTCACCTTTTCTGAGTCTCAATTTGTTCATCTGTAAAATGAAAATGTTAATGCCTCCCAGGCAAGGTGGTGTACATTTGTGTGCAGAAGGGGTGAATGGGGCTAAAACGCAGCCAGTGCCCAGCTCACCCAGCTAGGCTCCGTACCTTGGGGCTGTGTCCACTTGAGAGGAAGGGGTACCATTTCCTTCCCTGAACTGGTTGCCTGGGTATTCTTCTGCCTGAACAGGCTTGCTCAGAGGAGGCACCTTTTTCAAGGGGCGTTTGCCCTCTGGAAATAGACCAGATGGCAGAGAAGGGCAAAGATTCCTTAGACCCCCAAGGAGAGCAAAGCTGGCTCTAGAGAGCCTTGGTGGGAACTGAGGAGGAGGCACAGGAGCCCAAGTAGGCTTATATATGCTGGGAAGGGGGTACCAGGGGAGATGCTGCACACAGGAGGAGCTGGGAGGAGAGGAGGTTCCTTGGTAGGCAGCTCAGTGTCTGTCCCAGTGCAATCTACTCCCTTTCATGGCCTCTGCAGAGAGGGCTATTTGCCATAATGTCAACCTGTAGCTGCTGGTCTACAGACCCACAGGACTGTATCTGAGGCCAGAGTCATAGCCAGAGGGCGTGGGAACCATGGAGACCTTAAGCCTGGGAAGGCTAGGTCAGAGACAGTCAGTGGAAAATGATGGCAAGGCACCAGGCAAGTGTGGTGCTTTGGTTAATGCCAAAAGTTGAAGCTGAGGAGGTTCACACCAGATTCGGACAGACCAAAGAAAAAGCACGGTGCCATAGGTAGCTGTGACATGCACTTTATTCAGCTTGTGGCAGCCAGTGAAGGAGCACAGGGACATCCACCTTCATTCCGTTTGTGCGGCCAGGTGAGCTAGCGTGAGAAGCTTCCCTTCCAAGGAAGTCCATCTCAGGAAATCTGCACCAGCTGAAAGCCTCGGAGCCTTATATAGTGGCCAGAAGACAGGGGCTCCTGGTCCAGTGCTAATAAAAATGATGTCGTATTGCTTAATCATGGTTACTTTTTTTTTTTTTTAATTGTTAAATCATAGCTGTGTACATTTGTGCAATCAAGGGGTACAAGGTGCTGGTTTCATATACAATCTGAAATATTCTCATCAAACTGTTCAACGTAGCCTTCATGGCATTTTCTTAGTTACTGTATGTAGACATTTGTATCCTGCATTTAGTAGGTTTCACCTGTACCCATTCTAAGATGCACTGTAGGTGTGGCCCCACCCATTACCCTCTCTCCACCCTGACTTCCCCCCTTCCTTCCCCTCTCTTGGCCCTTTCCCCATATTCTTGTGCTATAGTTGGGTTATAGCCTTCATATGAAAGCTATAAATTAGCTTCATAGTAGGGCTGAGTACATTGGATACTTTTTCTTCCATTCTTGAGATACTTTGCTAAGAAGAATATGTTCCAACTCCATCCATGTAAACATGAAAGAGGTAAAGTCTCCATTTTTCTTTAAGGTTGCAAAATATTCCATGGTATACATGTACCACAATTTGCTAGTCTATTCGTGGATCGATGGGCACTTGGGCTTCTTCCATGACTTAGCAACTTTTAATGTGATAGGAAATTGAAAAAACAATTGGGAAACGCAAAAGCTAATTTCAATACCTACCCAGATCATTACAAAAAATAAAATCCAAATATCAAATAAATAATTTTAAAAGCCAAATTACAAACTATTCATAAGATAATATAAGATTAATGATTTTAAATTAGGGGTGCACCAATACATACATGGTTTTTAGAAAGCGAATGTATTTTAAAAATAAGAAAGAATATTTCAAAACAAAAATTAAAACATTAATATTCCAATCAAATTATTTTAAAAATCACATATGCAATCAAATATACAGACATAAAGTAATAATACAAAAATATTGATAAAACATCTGTAGCATATCATAAATAAGGAAAATGCTGATGAAGCAAAAAAAAAAAAATCAATGAATGTAGAAGAATGAGAAAATTTTATGCATGGCATCTTCATTTTTGGTGAAAATCTAGGTTGATACAAAATATCAGAGATGGATTTTAGAGTATTTATTTAAATTTAATATAAGCTTAATCTTCTACTCACCATTCATTTTTTTTGGAAATTAACCATAAAGACTCCCTCATGTCCTCAAGTTGCAGAAAATCAACATTTTTGAAAGTAAAAATTTTGAATGTAAAATGTAAGCCATTTTTCTCTATATTTGTGTAAAAACTATACAAATTTGCAAATATGCAAATATTTTTATTTAAATATTACATATGTATGCATATGTACATATGAGGACACACATATGTATGTATATATATTTGTACAGATGTGCCTGTACTTTTAAAGGCATTACATCCTGAAAAATCCAAGGTAATTTGAAAATACCACAAGTCTAGAGTGCGTTTACAAATTACAACATTTTCAATTTGCAAGAGTTTATGCAGACACAACTTCATCATGAGTAGAGGTACTTACTACATACATATTGCTTTCACACCATCCAAAGTCCAAAACGCTTTAATCGAACCATTGTTAAATCCATCTGTCTGTATGTAGGAAACTGATTCATTACAAATGGTCAAACAATGCCTGGTTTTGTTAAGAAAAAGCACAGGGTGTAATTGTCTATGTATTTTTTAACATTATAGAAAAACTCACACATTTCTGTAATTATTTGTGTAATGAGCTTAATTAACGTATTTTTCTCTAATTACGTGTAATGTGTTAAAACCTTGTACCTTTACCAATTATAGATGTTTTAACTAAAGAGATGTATTTAAATTATAGTATTTCCAAGTCAGTGCTGGTTCCAAATTCTAAAAGTAAAGCAAAACATGAAACTAGCATGTTAAGTCTTTTGCTTAATTTATAGGCATCTTTGCATTAATAAATTTCAATACAATAAGTTTCCGAGGAATTTCCCTTTGCCATCTACAAGAGGGTATTGAGAAAAAGAAGAGAGGATTTGACCTGTGTACACGTTCTGACCATCTCGGTTCCTTTTTAGCGATTTTCAGGTTTTTAAATAAAACATATTTTAAACAAATTTCATAGAGTGAAAGCTAATGACAGACGAAGGAAGGAGGATGAAAAAATAAAAGAGAGAGAGAGAAACAAGGAAAGATAAAGAGACACAAAGAGAGAGAGAGAAAGGAGAGAGAGAGAGAAGTCATTTCTGCTGAATGAATTTATGAGTGAAGAAATTTACTTATTATTTGGATAGTGGAAGAGTGAACATTAATGTGATGTGAATCAGAAAGGTTAGAGTTAGCGAATGACCGGATGTAAGAAATATTTGAACACAATTTCTAATTTGAGAAAAATTATGATAAAAAATAATTTACTGTATGTATCTTAAAATAGCTATAAGAGAAGAATTTTAATATCCTCTCTCTCTCTCACACACACACACACAATTTGAAGCAATGAATATCCCAATTGCCCTGACTTGATCATTACACATTGTATACATTAATCAAAATACCACATTTACCCCAAAAACATGTAAAATGATGATACATCAATTTTTTTTAATGCAATAAAAGTGATTGTAAATGGATTAATCTATTAGGACACTAATGATATAACTTTCTGGCTGATCTAAATATTTAAATAAAGCAAAATGCAAATAAGAATGTAAATACAAACAACAAATTTGGAATTTTTGCTGAAGAAATTCATAAAGGAGAAAAAATACTGACAAGGATATATACCTTATTTTATTCCTAAATTAATTAGTAATATAATATTTCTTTATCTGTATGCCTATTGCTTGTTCAACTCATGCCTTTTATTTTTCACACAGAACTCAATAATTTGCCTCATTTTATAAAAAAATTAATATGAACTCATACTACAACTTTTCTACTCAAGTTGATTCTGTGTATATATAAAGTATAAAATAATAATTTTAATTTGCTATCCTCTAACAAATACCTGCTGTTTTAAAAAGCATTTTTATTGTAAATTAAAATAAAATAAGGACAATTAGAAAAGGAAAAATATTATCATAGGACTGAGAAATCATAATTTAAAGCATATGAGGCCAGCTCATTATATCCATACATTGCAGAAAATGAAATACTTACAAATTACGGTCTCAGGACAAAAGAATATACCTTGATCAAACACATCTGATAAACAAACAAAAGATATCTTTGCTTTACATATTTGGTCGCAAATCAGAAATAGTGAATAAAGACACTAATAAAAATTTAGGTCACTCTGAGAAATTTTACTTTTATTTTCTGTTTACATTTTAGATTTTTTTTTAAAAAGTTCTTTCAAACCCTTAAAAACCTAAGACAATTTTCTTATAAAACAACTGGAAAATAAAATAATATCACCAATTTTATTTAAAATTACCATTATAAATATAAAAGAAAATTGTGGAATTGATGGATGAGATTTTTTTACATGACATACTTAGAATATAAAACTACCCACACATATCTCTTCTTTCATTCACTGATGAAATAACTACCTTTTTTTAAAGTAATATAAGCCACCAATTACTCTTGACAAATCATTTATACAGAAAACTGAACACCTGCGCTAATTCAGTCACTAACAAATTATTACTCAGAGGTCATGGTTTCTAAAAAATCTAAATAAATATACCTTTCTTTTAAAAGAGTGCTCTTTAATTGCAGGGTCCTCCTTCCTGTAAAGTTTTGAAATACTTTTGTGGAAAACCACTGTCAGGTTTTGTTCATCTCTCAATAATTTCTATCTTCACAGACAACATTTTAAGGATTATTTATTTTTTTGTGACTAAAGTATGAGCATTTAAATGGCAATGAAGAACAAACAGTCTTGCTAAATTTACATTAGCAATGAACGTTGATGGAAAAATACTGTGTTTTCCATATTCTTCCTACAAAATCTTTCTGGCATAAAACTAATATGCTCCTTGCATTTTCAAGCTTGAGAAAAAACTGCTCACAAGTAGATTATTTTCAAGGAGCAAATGACCATGATAATATCAATCATAGAAAACAAGTTATGAGTATAATCAAAACTAAGTTACTGAATAGAAATTTTGTGCAAAAAAAAAAACAAAAAAAAAACAGAACAACAAACAAAAACATTTTAGTGACATGTTAGTAATTTAATCTGATTTAAAAATAATAGTATCTAATTTTTAAATAACTGGCTTAAAACTAATAGTATCTAATTTTTAAATAATGATTAAAAATAATAGTATCTTTAGGGTTCTCCACGCAAACGAGAGAAAAAAAGCTTGATTCTAAGTTTACATTTTGAAGAAGCTATTCACTTTGGGTGGTGTCTATGGCTCAAGGAGTAGGGTACCGGCTTCATACAACAGGTGGTGGGTTCAAACCCAGCCCTGGCCAAAAACTGTAAAAAAAAAAAAAAAGCTAAAAAGCTATTCACTTCTCTCTTGCCAAGGGGTCATGCTATGTTGCCCAGTAGGTCTCAAACTCCTCAAGTGATCCTCTTGCCTTTGCCTTCAGAGTGGATGGGACTATGGGTGCAAGCCACCACATCAGGTTCTCCAACTACCCGTACCTCAACCTAGTACTTACAAAAGAATAGTGAGGCACTGCATCTTCAGTGAGTCAGCCACATCAGAACTTGTTCAATTGACTTTTTAAAAAAATTCAGGTTCTGCAGATACACATAAAAAGAATTTTCAGGGTGAAGATGCTTCACTCCTATTTGTATCAAGCAGCCCACATGCTTTGTGTACACATTGAAACTTTCAAAATCTTTCGTGTTTGCATTTTCAAAGAAATGTACAATGTGGAAAAGTAGTTCAACATTTCTGAAAACCGTGACCTGACCGGAAGTGACAAATTGAGCAATGGCAATTTTCAAAATAATTTTTATTGTTTCTAAATACTCCTTCAATTACTTGCCTCCAACACCTTTTCTCTCAGCCACTGAGAATTTAAGATCTGCTCCAACGATGAAAGAATAATTTAGCAATTAGAATTTGATTAGATATTTGGTTTCCAGGCAGTAATAGAAGAGATGTAATGTGATGGGATTTTTCATGAGACATCAAATGGAAGGGTTGAGAGTTATCAAACCACCAAAAGTAATAGTCATTAAATTAAGGGAGAAAGTGTGATCACTGAATTGCCTCACTTCAGTGATCTCACTTCAGTGTAGGTATAAGGGACATTGGGACTTAATCAAAAACATCACCAATGTTACTTAACTTTAGAATCAATTACTATTTTGTGTATTTATATCAGTCATCTACGTGGCTTTTATTCTTTCTGAAAAATTCACAAGATTATTTGTGCTTATTATTTAAACATTGCATATTTAAAATTGGTAAACAATAGCTATTAGTAAAGCTAACAATAACAATAGATATTAGTAAGGCTAAAGCCTAGATACAATGGTTTTAGGCACATTGATTTAGTATTTTCAGTGCATGACATTATTTAATGCGTACATTAATCAAAATGTGTTTGTGCAGATATATTGCATTATTAAACATATTGAAAACTAAGTGCAATGTATTTTAAAACTGGCTGTCTTGTCCTGTGTGTTATGAATGTATTATATAGACACACAATTCTAAAATACCATGTGTATTAATATACTTCCACATAGTATTTCAAATGATAGCACAAAATCCCTATTGTCTCTTTTATAAACGTGCCATAATTAATTTTATTTGTCACCCACCTTTTGTAATTAAAGTCTTTTTTATTTTTTATATGCCAAGGGATCCTGCTGAGATCAACAATGGAGTTAAATGTCATCTTATGAGGAATGTCAATATAAATAATTTTACTGTGTTCTAGAAAATCTGTGTCTTTACAACTATTCCAAGTATTTTGTATTTGTTATTCCCTGGTAATTAAAAAAATTAAAAATAAGTAATATTAAGCTACATAAAAGAAAATATTTTGAACCCCCTGAATACCAAATCATATTAATTAAAACTGATTTCAATGTTTTCAGATATCATCAACATAACCAGTCATCATTAAAATTGATTTACACATAAGCACTAGACATGCATTTTATGTATAATTCAGGGCTCAGCCAAATGAATTCTTCAATTTTTAAAAATATTCTATCATTTAGAAAATGTGGTATGTATACCCACAGCTATAAAAAAAAAAAAAATGAAACCGGTGCTACTGCAGCAATATAGATGGAAGTGGAGACACATCGGTCATGAGCAGACAAATACTATGGTTTTCTCATTTATAAGCACTATAAGTTTACAGCTAATGACCTATAGTAACAGTGAAAGAATGTGTGTACATGGGTACAGAGTGAGGAATACTAGCTATGGGAAGTTAGTAAGGGAGAGGTGGAGAAGGGATGAGAAATTGCTCAATGGATACAATAGATCCAATCATGTATCCAGCTGATAGTTACCCTAAAAACCCAGACTTCATTATTAAGTAATATATCCCTGAAACAAAACTATACTTGTACCCCTTAAATTTATGCAAATAAATAAAAATGAAAAAAAATAGTAAAGGGCAAAATTGGAACAATTTTGTACTACACGTTTTTGATACATTCTTTCCTGGTTTTCACTGAATTTCTAATTCATTTTTTTTTTTCTTCATAATGTGTTGTGGGTCTTAGTCTCAAGTTGTTCAAGGATGTCGCTTATGTATTTATTCATGTGTTTTGTTTATCTAATTCACATTCCCCTTTGGTGTTTCCTTCCTGGAGTCTAGGATGTTTGTTTTAATCTGTACTAATTTACAGCTTGCAAGTGTAAGATATGTGAACTGATATCTGGAAATCATTCAAGCGACATATTACCAAATTATATACTACAAGTTTTCTCCTTATGAAAATACTTGAAATTTAGGTAAGGGAAAACAAATAATTTACGAGTGACATATGCATGACTCAAACATACAACAAAATCATTAAAAGCAACATGAAACTGGGGGGAAAAATCCAGTAATCCACTCCAACTATTCATTTATATGTCAGGAAAACTTTCTCTCTTGCTTCAATTGATGGGGGCAGAATCTTTCTAAAATTAAAATAGTTCTCTTAAAATATTCTTGGCTGAGGAAAGTTATTAAGTAAATGACAATTTCTTGCAAATATTTTTGGTTTTTAAAATTTTATATAGCCACCCCCCATCCACTGTCACTGCCTTCCTTAAGGTGTTAAAATTCCAACTACGGAAAACTTTGTGGAATTTGAAAAAGAACCAAGAGAGAATATAAAAGTCGATGAATAATCCACGAATATGTTTATAAACACACACAGATAAGCCATGTAATATGGAATCATGGATGACCTTTATAAACCTTGTGAAAGTGCCTCCATTTTGAAAAGTCTGCATGAACATTATCCATTCGTGTTACTTTGTTTTATTATTATATAGCAATACAAATAAATAGTTCTTTAGTCGTAATGGCAATAATGACAGTAGCCCACATCTGTTTACTGCTTTTAGGTTACAGATCATTTCCTGAAGGTCCTTCCAGGGTGATCACTCATATAAATGATAGATATTTGATATGCTGTCTTCCTCCTTCTTAATACAAAAATCTTGCAGGGATTAATATTCTTCTATATACTGCTTGACCATTTTTTTTTCATTATGATTGGGAATACATTCATAGCAAGTTAAATGTTATTTCTGACTGCCACAGTGGCGTGACCAATTGATGCCCCTACCCAAGCGATAAGCACTCCAGAAAATTCAAATCCATTACTCACCTATCTTTGTTGCCGGCAAAATTCAGGGTCTTTTTATATAGTCTTTATCTGTTTCTTACTTTTCTGTAGATTATATTCATTTTTTCCTCATTACTCTTCTGAATACTGCATTTTGTTTCCTTATTGCTCTTTCTAAGTGTTCTTTTTTATTACAAGAACGTTAAGGTCTGGTTCCTTTTTAAATTTTATTTTGTTAAGCACAATGATACTTGGGTAATGTTTTAAATACCAACAGTAATACTTGGGTAATGTTTTAAATACCATATAATACTCAGCCCTTCTGAAAGGCTGTTTTCCACTGTCCCAAGGCAACCATTTTCAGAAAATGGGTTGGTTCTTGTTCCTTTTTATCACCACATTAAAACCTAAAGCTTGTGTGTGTGTAATTTCTTGGTTTTAGTGTTTTAGATCTCATCTATTGGTTTCCCCTTAGAAATAATTAAACAGTTACCATCTGACCTCCCACTTTTATTCCTGCCAAACAAAACACACCATTATCTTAGAGTATCTGCTTGTCTTCTTTCGTGTTTTTATTCTCTTTAGTATAATTCCTGTCTGCGTATATTTTATTTAATATTATGGAATTACCTTTCTCTTTTATCCTTTTCTCAGTTATGCCAATTTGAACTATTGCACCTGTATGCTTGTATCAAAATTTAACATGCACCTTAACATATGTAAAGCTATTGCACATCAGTAACAAAAATAAATTTTTAAATAAAAATAAATAAATGTTAAAAGCTTCACTCACCTTACCTTTTTAAAATTTGTCTTTTTCAGCTCTGAATGTTTCTTTGTTTCAGAATCTTAGTATTTTCCTTCATGTAATGACACATATCTCTCTAACGATATTGATTAGAATTGAGTTTATTATTTACACAGTTGCAATAAGACTGGGTTTTTTGTTGTTGTTTGTTTGTTTTTTTAAGAGACAGAGTTTCACTTTGTTGCCCTCTGTAAAGTGTTGTGGTGTCACAGCTCACAGCAACCTCCAACTCCTTGGCTTAGGTGATTCTCTTGCCTCACCCTCCCCAGCAGCTGGGACTACAGGCGCCCATCACAACACCCAGCTATTTTTTGTTTCTATTGGCAAGGGCCGGGTTCGAACCTGCTACCCTCTGTATATGGAGCCGGCGTCCTATCCTCTGAGCCACAGACACTAATGTTTGTAATCAGCCCTCCATAGGTTTTGGGAAAAACACTAAGATAATAAAATTAGCTTCTTCCTGCAAGTTTTCTTAAAACATCTTGGTTGAACTTTTAAAATTGTCCATTATTTGTTATTCCAAGGCTAGGAAAAAGAGATCAGAAACACATTTCCATGAAATTTTACCTATAAATGTGTTATAATAGCAACTATAAATATAGGTGAATTCACACTCTTTTATAAGGTCCTCAAAATTTGTTACAGTTTCTTCTTCTCAGAAAGTGATTTTTCTTACTACTTACCAAGCTGTCACTCTAGAAGCTGTAGCTTAGGCTAGTTTTCCTGGAAGGGTTTTCTGGGTATAAACTTCTTATATAAAGTCATTCCTTTTTCCTTAGTAGTGATTTTTCATACCTGATTATATAATAATCCTTAACAAATATGATACTTCAAATATGACCTTGTTGCAAAGTAATTTTTTCTAATTATAATCTTGTATAAGAGAAAACAGTCCCTTATTGAACTGATGTAAATAACGTCACAAAAAGGAATGAGATTCAGTGAGAGTTTCAAAATATTTTACTTCTAAATCCAGAGTCTTATACATTTAAGGTTTTATACATCCACAAAAAAATACAAGAGTAAAATAATGTCAAAAGTATTTTTAACAGCACAATACAATATCTCCTATTTTAATGTTTCCCTAATGTAATTATTTATTGTCCTCATGGATCTTATGTTCACAGTCTGCTTTCATGCTCTATTTTTTCACTTAAAACAGTTCTGGAAATTCTCATTCTATCCACTAAGACAGTCTATAATTTGTCTACATGATGTCAGTCACAAGAGTCAATTCTTTCAAAGATTAACTATTTAAGATACTTGTGATAAGCGTTTCCATAATATTTTGAGATTGTCCTACTTTCTGAAGATAAAACTCTGAACTGTATCTTACAGCAAATTTAGCAGGCAGCATCAGAATAAAACAAAAAGAAGGTTAAGATGACAAAAGTGATTGATTGTGCACACTTTATTACAGTAAGTAGTAATATCAATATGGAGTAGGATAAAATAGCTATTTCAGAAGGATGTGATCTTTTTTTTTTTTTTTCTCTGAAGGTAAAAACATGTTATGGACACCAAGGAAACTGATAAATATCCATGGCATTCTTACAAAGTACATACTGCCAGAAATATTTATATTAATCACATTTTACTTATACAAATTTTACTTAGAAAAATTTGAGCTTCCCTACTGATTTATACTCTCTCAATATATCTCTCTTAGTCATGCCAAATTTTTTTCAAAACAAGTACATGAAACAAATATAATTATTTCTCATGGATCTCTTTGTGAATGATAAGAGAATAACTATTTGTTATTTTCAAGAGTTCTTATTTTAGCTATAAAATAAAATGTTATTATGATATAATGATGAATGATAGAATTTTTTCAAGTGTTGAAAAAGAAGATGGCATTGTAGATGTCTGGGAAACAAAACTTTAGTTAAAGTGACAGTAAAATATTTTAACATAGAAAAATGCAGCATTATGTAAAAAAAAAAGTTGATCTCTTACATGTAAGGAGACTTTATTCCATGTATTTTTAATAATCAAGTTGTTAATATAAATACAGATAATTATTCTGGTAAGATGTAGAAATATTGCTTTTTAGATAGGTTGCATATGTGGCAGAGACTTTCAAGAATATCATCAAATCTAAAAAACTTTTATAAAAATTTAATACATTCTAAATGCTTTTTTCCCCTTTGGTCTTAGGTATTAAACTATAGTAATTAAAATTTATTATTATTATGTTATGTTCTTTTTACAATACTCTGTCATCTTCTGAAAAAAATCTGGCTTTTAGATGAAACTGTTTCCTTCTTTCCTTGAAAAAAATTATAAAAGCACACAGAGTTGTAATTCATTGTCACAGTAGCTCCTACCATAACCTAAATTAAATGTATTGTTACCTTTAACCAAAATAACTATTTCTATTTTATAGACAGAAGCAAGGGAGAGAAACTGAAAACTCAGCTATACAGAGGGATTTTTACAGATTCACAAAGGTCATGAACAGAAACATCACTTCTTTTTTTAAACACCTTGACAGATATACAATTTATTTACAAAACGGCACATATTTATTACATACAATTTGATGAGTTTAGACATATGTCTATACTTGTGATGTTATCACCAAAAAGTAATAGACAACGGCTATCACCTCCTAAAATTTTCTTGTGTCCTTTTTTTTATTTTTGGAAAGAACACAACATGAGATTACTCTCAAAGTTTTAAGTGTATACTACAGAACGCTTAACTATAGGCATTTTATTGGATAGCAAATTTCTAGAATTTTCTCTTACATAACTAAAACTCTATAGCAATTGAAATACCACATCTTTTTTACAGTCATGAATATTCCTCTTCCACGCCTTAAAATGACTAAAAAAATGAACACATTTATTAGTATGAACTAAAATATTTGCATTATGCATTTTGAGAATTTTAGTTTCCTTACAGCATGAATTTTGAGCCTATTATAGTGAAAGCACTTATGTATTAGTTTTTAAACCCGTTAGAACAGAGATGTTTCATTTAAAAGATGTATAATCTAATTTATTAATACCTCTGGAAGGTAGGAAAACAATTCATACTTATCCCTTACAAGGTTAGTCTTTCTTAATTACAGACACATGGACAAAAAGAAACTCTAAAACTAGAGAAATTTCAATTCAGCCATTTCAGTCATAAGTCGAAAGTAAACACTGAAGCATGAACTCTTTCCAATTAAGAGTTTCACTTCTGGAAAGATAAAATTGTGATTTTTTTCCTCATCCCTACCACTAAGTACAATTAAAAGCCCTGAGTGTTATATATAAACAAACATAGGAAGACTCCCAAAAGTCAAGAGGACAAAGCCGTCCACTAGCAAGAGACCTCAAGATCCAAGGAAGAACACAGTAGTGAATTCCTTGGGTTTTCTTTCTGCCTCACATATCCCAGGCACAGATGTGAGGAAACTGGTGGCTAGGAATGACTGAGGGGTGCAGACAAAATAAATAAATGAAAGGTCCAACATATGTATGCTTTCCATTGAAAAAACCAAGAGTGGGGGCAGCCTAATAAGACATACACTCTAGATAAAAACGTGTGACCCTCATCCCCAACTGTGCCCAAATAGGCTTATTGGTGAGCATAGATTTTCACCCTTCTGGGCTGTAATTAGTTCCCCCAATATTCCTGATAGACAACTAGGGAGGGTCCCTGTTATGGAGTCAGTGGAGAGTGCATAGGAAGCATGGTTTCTACTTTCACTAGCTGTAAAGAGGAGCCCTCTTCCTCCCCACTAGGGCGAATAGAAGAGGCGGAGTGGAAGTAAAGATTTTCATCACTGCACAGGTGAAACACGGACACCCCTTCTCACTGTGGGACAGTGGAGGCACATGAGGAACAGTAAGGAGACATTCCTTACCCTCTCAGCCAAGAAGTCTCAGCGGAGGCCTACACTCCCACCCGCTATCTGGCCACCCTGGTCAAAGAGAGCTGAATGATGAAATGGACTTCTACCCATATCTGGCATCAACAACATGGTATGTTCCCTTTCTCTGCCAACGTTCTATACATGGAATCTAGTTAAGAGAAAGTTTAAATAATACCTAGAATCTCATAATACAACATACGTAATAACCAAAATGTCCAGGCACCAATGCAAAATTTTCTCCTCACACCAATAACCAAGATTTCAAAATGAGTTTAAGAACAATGAAGAGATGATAGCAATAAGATAATAGAGATATTGGAATTATCTGACAAAGATTTTAAGACAGATTTCTAAAAATATTCCAATGAGAAATTATAAATACACTAAAGGAAAACAGAAACAATGGAACATCTTAATGAGGAAAAAATGTCTCAGAAATAAAATTGAAGATGCAACGAAGAATCAAACAGAAATTTAGAACTGGCAAATACAATAGATAAAATTAAAGAAAAATAATGGATAGTAGGAACAAACGCAAGAGGCAGAGAATTGTAAGACAGGACAATAGAAATTCCCAATTACAACAATAGAGAGGTAATAACTTTACAAATAACCAACAGTACTGTAAACATGTATTGCAATCAGAGTTCTGGTAAGATAAGAGAACTATCATAAGAGTGAAAAAGTATTCCAAACATAAAAATTGAAACTTCAGAAATTTGGCAAAAGATTCAAGAAGCACAAAACACAGCAGAGCCAAACTTTAAAAATAAAGAAAAAAAAAAAAAAGCACAGTATTTTAAAAGCATGGGGAGAGAAATACCAACTTGTATATTAAAAGAAATTGAATTCAGATGACAGCAGGTTTCTCAGAAATCAAAAACTTTAGAAGTCAGAAGTAAGTGGTGCTATATTTTTCAAGTGCCAAAAGAAAACAATTATCAATTAAAAATCTATATCCTGTACAAATATCTCCCAAGAATGATGAAAAAAAAATCATGATATTCTCAGATGGAGGAAAACTGTATTTGTCTAAAGAAATAGCTAAAGGAAAGTCTTTATGCAAAAATAAATAATAATAATAATAATAAATAAAAATAAAAGATAAAATAAATCTTAGAATAGTCTGAAGGGAATACAGCAACAAAAATATAGATAAATACAATAGATTTTCCTTCAGAATTTTCTGAGTTTTGTTTGGCAAATGAAATTAAGGAATCGATTTACTCAAGCTACTTGACTGTAATTTACAAACAGGTAAAAATTATAAACTGATTTTAACTCACTATTAGTAAAGAAAGGAATGAGATGTTACAACAAGTATTTATACAAGTTCAAATATGTATACAGACACAAACAATCAGAAATGCTAAAATGATTTCATTATAGATACACAATAAGCTGACATCTAACAGGTCACTTTTTCCCTTGGTACAGTGAGAGGTTTTCTCATATCTATTTAAAAAGTATAGATTTTGTTTACTCCATGGTATATTTTGATATTTGTAAAAATATGACATTTCCCCATTGTAAATTACATGTGTTACAAGGAAAGGGTGCTTGGTACATGTTTATTAACATAGACAAATACCAGTAATCTGCTCTGCTTTCAAAGCTTTACACTGGCATTCAGGATGATACTAATAATCACAGATACTAAAAACTTAATATAATATTTTAAAAATAGATGCCAGTGCTTTGGGATTAGGTTTTCAATTATGTAACATTTATAGATTCTAAAATTACAACAGCTCAAAAACTAGATGCCAGTAACGAAGATGTTGCATCTGACAGTGTGTGTCACGACCTAGACAACTGTGTCAGAGTCGAAACACAGCTTTAAAGAGAAAGTCAAAATACAAATCAAATTATTTCTTAAATGTGACAAGATAAGAAAGATTTTCTCATACATGTGCATACCGCAGTTAGGCACAAAATAGATGAGTGTGCACGTATACGCGGCCAGACAATTCATTTTGTGAACTTATCTTAGAAAAAGTGCTGTATACCGCACTGCTGAGGATCACTACAGTCACTTTCAGGGTACCATACTTGTAATAATCACTAAGTACCTTCTGTCAAAGTAGATTTCCAAGAGAATAGACCACTGGGTAAGCTGGCCTTACTTTACACCAAAATCCAATTAAGGGAATTAAAGTTTCAAGCAAACCATCTCAAGAAGCTCCAACTCCTAAGATAATTTCTACCAGTAAGCTCTGCAAAGCATCGCCTTGCTTACTGGCTATTTGCCAGATAGTAGAGATGCAAGATGCAGAAATGTCCAAAACTCCACAGTCACATGGGACTTTCTCACTGATACATGTAGTCAAAGCAATTGTCAGCCTCTTATAGATCCTACAAACCTTTAATTTTATATTTATCTAACATTAAACCTATTAAAATATACTTTGAGCTAGCATTAAAAATAACTTATCTAGAAGAACTGGCTTAAAGTGAAGAAAAATGGACACAATGTCCTATTGTGCAGATACACAGTCTGATAATTCAATTTGGGAACTTTTACCATGCCTGAACTTGCACCATGCCTGAACCTTCAAACCTAGGCAACATTGTACAAACATCTCAGCAAGTTTTCAGAAGCTTGGTGAAGCAGTGTCTCAAGGCTGTGTTCCTGCCCACATGTGGAAGGGTCTTACTGAATGTTGTTAGAGTTTTTGTTTGTTTGTTTGTCTTTGCTGTCCTGAGAATGTCAGAACTTGAATTAGAGTATTGAACAAACATTCGTAATTTTCTTTTTAAACCTGGAAAGAGTGGAAGTGAAATCAGGGACATGTGAGTCCAAGTTTATGGTGATAATTCCATGAAGAAAATGGCACTGTATAAATGGATTAAGTGTTTCTCTCGGGGGAGAGAAAGTGTCACTGATGAAGAGAGGACAGGTGGCCAGTAATAAACAGAACTGAAGAAAATGTTACAAAAAATCATCAAATTGTGTGTCACAAATAATCAGCTGAGTGTGAGAAGCATAGCAAACCAGTAAATACAAATAGAGAAACAGGGAAATCTTAATTGAAAATCTTGGCCAACAAGTCATGGCTTCTGCATCACAGCAATGCACACGTCCCCTTCTGTGAGGGGGTGTTAGCCAGTAAAGAAATAACTGTATTGGTACTCCCTCCCTACTCACCTGCTCTGTCCCCCAGTGACTGTTTTCTTTATCCAAAGATAAAGGAAATATTGAAAGGAAGACATTTTAACAACATTCAGGACGTCAAAGGTAATACAATGACTGCTTCCATGGCCATTTCAGAAAAAGAGTTCCCAAGGGGAGTACTTTGAAAGTGATATTCACAAAGAGCTCTGTAACACTTTTTCTAGGATGAGTACATGAACTTAATTTTCAGACCTCACAAACATTTATTGCTTATTGGTGTTTTTTTTATTATTTTTATTTTTTTATTAAGTCTTTTGTACATAGATCATAAATGCATTTATGCCCATTTCAGTGTGTTGATTATTTGTACAAATTGGAGTGCTTACATGATACAAATCAGCATAGCTTTCATCTCATTTACCCAATTATAGCATTAGGACATTTGTGTTCTACACATGATAGATCCAACTTGTACTTGCAATGTGCTCCACAGTTGTGGTCCCCCTAATATCGCCTACTATCCCTCCTGCCCCCTTCCCATCCCTTGCCCTCCACTTCCCTCCTTCATCATAGCCTAAAGTTTTGTTTCATTTTTCATATGCAAGTGTGAGATATTATAAATTGGTTTCATAGTAGTACTGAGTACACTGGATACTTTTTTTTTCCATTGCTGAGATACTTTGCTAAGAAGAATATACTATGCAGCAGTTAAAAAGTAAAAATGGAGACTTTACCTCCTTTATGTTTACATGGATGGAACTAGTGGGTTTTTTTGATACATATTATTCTGATTCAAATATTTTCATCAGTCCTTAAAGAAGCTGCAGATTCAAGACATTTAGGCTGTGGTTTGCAATAAATGAACATGGGTGCCCCTTGGTAGTACTCCCCACCACCAATATTATCTTGCTTTTCCTCCAGTCTCACAGAGACAGGGGAGAATTTAGTAGGTGGTATTAATTGCACTGTGAGAATACAGTGGATTCCCATTTCCTTTATCCTCCTTTTACAGAAGCTTTAAGGTTAAATATTTTATTTCTAGAATATAAAATACACTAAAGACTTGAAAAAACTGCACTTTAATATTTTTCCATTTTAAGTAATCATTATATTGTACATACATATTGTAAATACGGTTGTTCTAAGATATTTTGATTTTTCTAAATATACTTAAACTTACTTTAAAGTCAAATTGTGACTCTTTGTTGACATATGTATGCCAATAAATTTTATATATATATCTCAATAAATTGTATATATGCCTATCAGTTGTCTATGTTTATAGGCTGATAGTGTATATAGCCTGATAAGTATACTAAAGAACCTTTCTTTTCAGAAACTTTGAAACTTTACCACAGTCCCCTTTAGGCCAGGCACAGTGGCTCACATCTGTAATCCTGGCACTCTGGGAGACTGAGGCAGGTTGATCACTTGAGCTCACAAGTTTGAAATTAACTTAAGCAAAGTGAAACCCCTTCTCTACTAAAAACAGAAAAATTAGCCAGGTGTTGTGTCAGTTGCCTGTACTCTCAGCTACTCAGGAGGCTGAGACAAGAGGGTAGCTTCAGCCCAAGAGCTTGGGATTGCTGTCAGCTGTGATGCCATGGTACTATACTCAGGGTGCCCAAGCGAGACTCTGTCTCAAAAAAAAAGTCCCCTTGAAAAAATCCTTTTCAAAAAAAGGAATGAATATGTAACTATAGTTTACTTAACAATACAGATCTACCTTGAGGATATTGCTTTGGGGGATGAGATTTTATTTTTATTGATTTATTTTTAATCAAAAAATAAAAATTATGTATATTTACTGTCTGCAACATGTTTTTATGTATGTATATATTGTTCAATAACTCAATCAAGCTAATTAAGATATGCATTACCTCATATTTTTTGAGGTAAGTACACAATCTAATCTAATTTTTAGAAATGTTTAAGCATACAGCATATTATTTTTAAATATAGTCACCATCATAAGCAATAGATCTCTTGAATTTATTCCTCTTATGTAATTGAAATTTTTGCCCTTTCACAAACATCTCCCAATTCCTCCCTTGTTTGGTTTTCCAAATGCACTGTGTAAAGGTGTTTGCTGTCAGATTTTTGAGAATGCTTACCTAGACACCAATGATTTTGTTGTTCTTTTTTTGAAACTTATTTGTCCCTTTTTTTTTTTTAAGACAGAGTCTCACTATGTTGCCTTTGGTAGAGTGCTGTGGCATCACAGCTCACAGCAACCTCAAACTCTTGGGCTTAAGCGATTCCCTTGCCTCAGCCTCCCAAGTAACTGGGACTACAGGCACCTGCCACAACTCCAGGCTATTTTTTGTTGCAATTGTCATTGTTGTTTAGCTGGCCAAGGCTGGGTTTGACTCTGCCACACTCAGTGTATGTGGCTGGCACCTTGCCCACTGATCTACGGGCATCGAGCCTATTTGTCCTCTTCTAACATGTTTATAATCTATCTAATTTTTGTAAATTTATATGCACAGTTGTCTGCTTATCTCAGCAATGTGCAGCATCTTAATCACTTCTATGTAAAATAATGTATTGGAAACACAGAAGTGAGTGACAAATGTGAAGTGAATTCAGAATTCCAACAGAGATTCAATATTGTTTCTATGTGAAACAAAATTTAAGATAAATTTACAACAAGTGGTCAATATAATACAAACAATAAATAAGCAAGAGAGAATTGATATTTATTTTGGAATGACAAATACCATATGGTTTTATATTTAATTGAGTGATTATAATCCTGCTTTTTAGTCTCTGGATTTTAATTTGATGGCTTTATTTGCCTCCGTGAGGGAAGGCTTGTGCCATTTGGATATAATCAAGTCAGGATCACAGAACTATAAATATTTATTGTTTAAATATCCTTCCTTATATTTATAAGCCTTATAGGCCTGTTATGATGATAAAATAAGTTAATACACTTAAAGTACTTTAAACATGGTCTGCTATTTAAACACATGCCCAATAAGCCCCAGATATGATAATGATGAGTATGCTAAAGATGATGGTGGTTATGATAATATGAATATCTAAGCCAGATATATAAAATGAATTGCCTAAAGAAATCAGCTCTATGGGTACAGAACAGGGACAATAGCAGAATAATCTGATTCTCAATTCAGATTTTTCCGTAATTTCACTCATTTAATCCTAAGGAGCTCTGTTGAACAGACACTATTTGAAGCTTCATTGTACAGCTGAGGACATTAAGACACGGAGAATGTAAGTGGCTGCTGAGTCTTTTCTGGTGTGGTGCTGTCTGGTTCTTGTTACTGTGCTCTTGAGTTCTGCCCTTATTGCTGAATTTAAGCAGTTTGCAATAAAATTGTACTTAGACACTAGTAATGAAACACATTCTGGACTTAGAGGTGCAGAGGAATGCTATTTCATAGCTATGTTCATTCCCCTTTAAGTGACATTTTGGGCCACTGAAGTGATTATAAAAATTATTTGGCAAGGTTGCATCTTATCAATCCTTTCCCCCCATTGTATAAAATTTCTACAGCTTAGTTACTACTGTACTCCTTTTCCTGAGCCACATTTATGTGATCATAAATACAAATAAACAATTGTAAATCAAGATTTAAAAATGTTTTACATCCTACATGGATTTTCTTGACCATTAACCTTACCAGTTATCAGCAGAAATAATAATTTAAAATATTAATGTATAGATATTTATATATTTTGTATATATATACTCATATATGCATATTATACCATCATTCAATTTCTTTAGTTTTAGAATGTAAATATTTAATACTGCTTTGCTGATTATGTTTCTCTGAAAAAGAAAGCATCCAGGATTTGGAAAATACTTCCTCTGTTTCTCTGGGCCTGTGCTTAAGACAAAGATTGCTGTTCAGTGCCAGCACTCATTTTTACCAACATTATGTGAAACTTCAACATAGCATCTGTTGGAGTTCTCTCAATGAGTAAGAATTGGAATCTGGACTGCAATTCTCTCCCCATGCCTCCTCATCGTATTCTAATCAATGGCAAGACCTTGGCATACCCCCACCCACTGGAAACCCACATACATGTATAAAGCTGATTGACAGCTCTGAATAATACCTTCAGAATCTGCAATGGCCAACACACCTCCTTACAATGCCAAGTCATTGCCAGTAGCTCCAGGATTTAAATTCTAATTATTGCTGTAATAATTATGGCACTCTTAGGTCTTTCCCACTGTGCACACATCTAGGTCTTCATACATCTCCCACCTCTCAGTGTTCATTTCTAAGAGCCACTTGAAGAGGGAAGATGAGAAAGAAGTGCTTCATAACACCTCTAGAGAGTGTGTCTTTGTCTTACATTTTCATGGTATTCAGTGTACTTAATTTAGCTTCTTGTGATTGCAAGAAACTAGTTATCAGTTTTAAACTTAATGCTTTCATGACTTAATTTCTAAAAGTAGAGTGAATTCAATTTCACCATAGTGCCCATTTGAATTTGAGAGGGTGAGCAGTAGTTGAGATGAATAAAGGCAATTCTTGGCATTGCATTCGACCCTTTCCATGGTCAGACCTGTCTATGTCATTTACCATATCTGGTGAAGCTAAATTTGAGAAATACTTATTTCAAATAAACTATGATTTAGAAACTCCTTTACTCGATCAAGACTGTTTTTGCAGTTTTTTTTTTTTTTGTTTGTTTTTTTTAATCCAGGCCCAGGTTTGAATCCACCACCTCTAGTATATGGGGCCGGCGCCCTATTCCTTTGAGCCACAGGCACCGCCTGATCAAAACCTTTTTTGTTTGCTTGATTTCAGACTTAGGAAAACTTTTGTTAGTTTTAAGGATTTTGTTTGTTTATTTTAATAATTGGTGCGGGAGAACCTTGGTCATTTTAAAGCTGAAAGACTTCAACACAGAATACCTTTTTTCTTGGGGGAAAAAAAAAAATAAATTATAATTGTTAACAACTGTTAAGTAATAGCTATTACTTTTAAGTAAGTGCTTTTGAAATTTGTGTGCTCTTTTCTCCAAAACATACTTCTCAAAGACAGTGCATGAAATGTGAAATGCTTGCCAGACACTATTAGAAATTGGCCCAGATTGCTGTTTAATGTTGTTTAAATAAGGCCATGCAGTTCTGACTGACATCAATAGTGTCAATAATATCAGCTCCAAAAGAAGTTACAAAGAGGCACAGGACACTTTCTCTTTGAAATAATATACCCGGTTACAAGAAAAACCATTTGAGGCCTTATGACAAATACAAAGAGTTTAGTCGTGTTTGTTCAGACATCTGAAAAAGGAATTGATCTACTGTCAAAAGACTAAAAGTCATGTGGTAAAATTCAAATATTGTGCAATGTTAGCTTGTGTAAAAGGTAAAGAAGTGGAGACTACTTATTTGTCTTATTTGTGTTAGCTCGTGTCTTACTATTTTAAAATAATTAAATATTAAGCCTCTGTGTGAATATGGAAATTGCCCAATGTAGGATTATTTTCAAAGCTCTCTTGAATTTCTATGGGGAATATGCTTCATGCTTACAGGCAGTGGCCCGTTCCTGTGCTGGAAGGCCAAGAAAAATCTGTTGTCCTCCAAATCTTTTCACTCCTCGCTAGCCACCCTTCTTGGGAATAGAGACAAAGATCATCAATTCTAAGTGGCAGTCAAAATAAAATAACTATAGGGAATCTAGTAAAATAAATATTGCTATTCAGATATCTATTGCTTTCATATCTTACAGAGACAGCTATGCAAATCAATTTCCAGTAGATATCAATGTTCAGTAACTGGTTATTGATGATTAACTAAATTGAATAAATTTAATTTATAAACATTATTATCACTAAATTTTTATTTCTTGTTGTTCAGTTGACACTTCACTGGTCTTGAGGAGTGAAATATTTTATAGGTACAAAATAAAAGAAGAGATATGCGTATGGTTTGGATAAAATATAAATTTTTTTAATATTTCTCAATTTACACTTTCCAAAAACCAGAGAATATACATTTGTTTGGCAGAAATTACAGAATAAAGTTTTGACAGCAGTGGTCCAAGAAGAAATATAACTTATATTAAAGATAACTTACTGAACATTGAAAACAGGTTTTATTTGTTTAATTGAAATTTGGCTTTCTGGGGAAAAAAAATCTGCTTTCAAATATGGTATGCCTTCTTTTTTGTAATGCCTTCACATAATTATCTGCCAATTTAAAAACTGAATACCATGGAATTAATTATGGAAATTTTAACAGATGATTATAGAGAGATTAAAAAAACAAGATTGTTTTCTAGTAAGATTATTTTATAAGTAAGATGGAGGTTCCTAATTGCCGGACAGCTGTCACTATAAGGATTTATTCAAACAGCTCAGCAGCCCAAAGGGAAGAGTAAAACAGCAGCTGCAATTTAACACACATGCACAGACGCACAAACCCACTCACTCAGACATACTTGTAATAGATTATTCCAAATTATTCAAGAGCCTCATTTCCCAAGCTAGCTACACATTACAATCAGTCAAAGGAGCTCTGATAATAAATCAGTGTGAAGTCCACCCCATATCAGCTGAATCAGAATATTTGAATGTGTTTTCATAGATCTTTTTGAAGTTCTTCACATGATTTTCACACCACGTTAAGAGTCAAGAAACAGAAGATAGGCTTTATCTTCAATGTCGGAAATCCTCTCTTCTCCTTGCTCCATTTTGTTGCTGAGGGATTCTACTATATTTTTCAGAACTTTGAGGGCTGCATATTCTTGCTTCAGTGTGTCTAAGTCTTTGGTGGTTTTGTCTTTAAATTC